>ML342189.1:0-53696 GCA_005239505.1 Nicotiana paniculata | reverse complement strand
ATATAAATATATATATTGAAAAGTATAGCTGAAAAGCAATTATCTCCAGGAAAAGTTATGTCTAAAGTACTTCTTTTCGAAAGTATATTTGAAAAATATTTGTCTCGCCAAATGATGATATTTGAAAGAGCAGTACTTGGGAAATATATTTTGAACATCACGTATGTTGATGATATTTGAAAGAGTAGTACTTGGGAAAAATATAATTTGAACATCACGTATTTTGATGATATTTGAAAGAGCAGTACTTGAGAAAATATATTTTGAACATCACGTGTTTTGATGATATTTGAAAGAGCAGTACTTGGGAAAATATATTTTTAACATCACGTATATTGATGATACTTGAAAGAGCAGTATTTGAGAAAGTGTATTTGAACACCCGTATTTGAGAGACTATGTTATAAAGATTTCTCTTTATAAAAATATATAAATACACATTCAGAGAAAGTATGTTTCAAAGAAGAAATTTCTCTATTCCGAAATGATTATATCTTTAAAGTTTTCAAAATGAACTCACGATTTAAAGGTTTTCACTCGAAAGTTTGACAAGTTTTATTGAGTCATTGGCTAAGGCCTGACGTGCATAAATTGATGTAGTGCTGAGTTGCTTGTATTTTTGTTGGGTTGTAGTTCCCGCCATTTGGATTTCATCCTTTCCATTCTCTTTGTGTATTTCTGTTATGCTGTCCGTTGATCGTGATTATTGAATTTTCTTCTGTATTATGCTGTTGTATCGTTAATTACATTGAGAAATCTTTTGATAGATATTTTGGATCGGTCATTTATACATCTTGCATTTTTACTTATTAAACCGGTAGTGTCTTGACTTGTCCTCGTCACTACTTCACCAAGGTTAGTCTTGATACTTACTAGGCACCGCTGTGGTGTGCTCATACTACACTTCTGCACATTTTTGTGTGCTGCTTCAGATTATGGTTGTTGGTAGTTGTGCAGATCGTTGCTGAGGAGACTCAAGGTAACCTGTTGCTGCGTTCGCAGGCTTCGGAGTCACCTTCCTATTTTATTTCTACTCAACTGTACTTACTTATTCCTAGGCAGTTGTACTTAGATTTGATAGAAAGATTTTGTAGAGCTTATGACTTGTACTTACCGGGTTTTGGAAAATTGTAAACTCTGTCAAGAATTCTATTTCGAAATTTTTAAAATTTCTTTATTATTGTTGTCGTTCAGTGGAAATGTTAGGCTTACCTAGTCCCTGATACTAGGTGCCATCACGATACGCAACGGAGGGAAGTTTGGGTCGTGACAAGTTGGTATCGGAGCTCTAGGTTCATAGGTGCTACGAGTCATAAGCAGGTTTGCTAGAGTCTTGTAGATCGGTATAGAGACGTCTTTACCTATCTTCGAGAGGCTACAAAACTATCAGGACAATTTCACTTCCTTCATTCCTATCGTACGAGTTCATTGATATCGTTCCATTCTCTCACCAATGGTGAGGACACGAGCAGCGGTTCCGGATGATGCTACTATGAAGCAAATGTCATTAGGGTCAGAGACAGAGGCCAACGAGGAGCACGTGCCGCAGTTAAGATGCCTACCAGAGCACCCGTTGAGGAGTTTCCAGTAGTCCTAGTTAGGGGACAGGTACTGGGGGTGCCTGTTGCTACTCGGGACTTCAGAAGACCGGAGTGCACTTTTGAGTACAGTTGGTACATCGGCTCAGGCAGGGTTGATTCTATTGCACCAGTTGCTTCACAGATCAGGGGAGGAGTTCAGATTCCCACCGTCGACACTCCAGAGCAGCGAGATCATATTGGGCAAGTTCCAGTTGTCATGGCAGCACGACATATGGTTTCAGTTCAGCCCGTGGTTAGGACAACAACAGCAGAGGTAGAGCACCTTGGGATATAGAGGTACTGGAAGTACCACCGTTCTATCTTTCAGTGGATTGGCGGCGGGTAATGCTCAGGTTTTTCTGGAGGAGTGTCACCATATTCTTCGTACTTCGGGTATTGTTGAGACAAGCGGGATTGCTTTTGTCACGTCTCAGGTCAAGAGTAGTGGATTGATCAGTGGTGGCAGCATATGAGTTGGGGTAGCTTGGCCGAGTTAGCTTTACTAGCATGGATTCAGTTTTCATAGATGTTTTGACGAAGTTTGCACCTTAATTCCGTCAGGATGTACAGCGCACAGAATTTGAGCAGTTGCGTCAGGGCGCTATGTCACCATTGGAGTACACCGTCAGATTCAGTGAGTTGGCCAAATATACACCTCACTTGGTTGCTTCAGTTAAAGGGCGAGTCCATAGATTCATTGAGGGACTCAGGCACGGTAGAGAATCTTGGCTCAACCAGTTCAGTTGCATTACCACCTTCGCATGGGAGCGTTTCAGATACTCATTGGTCTCAGAGGATCCGTATCGTATGTCTTCCACAGCCACATCGGCAAAGAGATTATTTTCAGTGTGGAGATGTTAGCCATAGGGTAAGAGATTGTTCCAAGATTCAGGTGGTAGAGTTATAGCAGGGTGTTCAGGTGGATAGAAGATGCCTAAGAGGGGGAGACCGACCCGTTGATCTGTTGCATATAGTAGGCTAGAGGTCGTCGTGTCAGATATCGTCACCCAGGTATGGCTTGATGTGCTAAAGTGGGGTACCATTGTATTTAGCTATAGTCCTGTTGGTCAGGACGAGTTCCCATTATTTGTTGTCTCATTTATTAGTGAGTTTCATGTACTGCACTCTATCTTTGTGCTTGCTCCTGTTGGGAGATTCTATGAGTAGTAGCCGTGTCTATCATTGTTTTATTCATCCTTGCTAGTGGTGAAACTGGAAGTGAGTCCATGTCGTCCTTTGTGGTAAGCTTTATGTGATTCTCCTGAGTATTTTGTTTTCGAGCTGTGATTTGATACTCCATTGAGATGTGAGTAAGTGAGCGCTATGATTCTGTTAGCCGAGACGAATTAGCGAGAGATATCTATTGGTATGATATATATTCTACATGTGTCGTAGAGTTGAGGGCGAGACCCTTGTGATGATATGTGATTTGATATGTTTGGACCAGGCTGAGTACCGCGGTGGAATATTTATCAGGATGGCATCCTTGTGATTTGTTCATATGCTTTGCTTCTCTCTTGTTATATTGCTTTTGGTAAGTCAGTATCGATAGAGAGTTATGCCTATGGCCTGGTTTGATAGTACCTTTATATATGTTTCTACCTTTCCTACTCAGCCATTTCGTTATGTGCTTCTTTAGTTCAGTTTGTGGGATGTGTGCCCGGTGGTGTTAGCTGTGACTCGGTGATTCGGGTGTCTACTAATGAGGTCTTCGTGTTCATTGCATCAGTATCAGTGTTATGGGATTTGGAAATAGAGAGTTCTTCTATATGTGTGACTAACTGCCAATGTTAAGTTGATTTCGGGCAGTTATGGTGATCAAGAGTGCTATTGAGCCTATGTGTGATGTGCTATGTTGTGTGTTCGTGCCTTATGGGCGTGGACCTGAGTTGATGCAGCTGGTTGAGGCTAATGCCAGACATGGATTTAGAATCCGGTCTTTTGGAAATGAGTAGAAAGTGAGGAATTGAGGTATGAGGCTTATCGATGATGATGAGAAGGCTATATGGCAGATGTGATGGTGTCATCAAGCTTATGTAGGTTGGGGTGACGTGGGATCACCCGCGGGTGTGTGTTGGAAATGCGCAATCGGTGATTGGATGAGTTCAAAGTGAACCTTAGGACGTTCGAGGACGAACGTTTGTTTAAGAGGGGGAAATTGTGATGACCCAAAAGGGTTATCCCGTATATTCTATCTAATTCTGTGTTTCGAGGTCATGACCTCCTTCTATCTCTCTTCGATTTGCCTGCGCAGCCCGAGCGTGTAGCCGGGAAGCCTTTATGTAAAAAATTGATAAAAATAAATATTTTGTATTGGAAATTTGAATAAAGTTGACTTCATTCAACGTTTTTGGTAAACAGACCCGGACCCGTGATTTGACGGTCCCGGAGGGTCCGTAGTAAAATATGGTACTTGGGCGTATGCCCGGAATCGAATTCCGAGGTCCCAAGCCCGAGAAATGAATGTTTAAAGAAAATTGTTTTCTGAAAAATATAAAGGTTTTTGAAAATGAAATTTGAGGTGAAACCGGTGACGTCGGGCCTGTATTATGATTCCGAAGCCCGGTATAGGTTCGATATGATTTATATGTGTTATCTGTGAAATTTGGTAAGAAACGGACTTAATTTGATGTGATCGGACCTTAAATGCAAAACTTAATGTTTATAGAAGTTTGAAGAATTTTCATGGACTTTTAGTTTAATTCATCGTGTTAGTGTTGTTTTATGTGGTTTCAAATCTCGAGCGAGTCCGTGTTAGGGTATATGACTTGTGTGTGTGGTTGGACGGGGTCCCGGGGGCCTCGGGTACGTTTAGGATGCTAATCGGGTGTTATTAGCACTTGGGAGACAGCTGAACCATTGCTGGTTCTGGTGTCTCGCACCTGCGATGGACCTTCCGCAGGTGCGGGCACGCAGGTGTGGCGAGGAGCTCGCAGGTGCGGACTTAGCCCAATCCCCCAATCCTCGCAGGTGCGGTATGTTTTGTGTTTTCCGCAGATGCGGAGCCGCGGTGCGGCCATTTGACCGCAGGTGCGACCTCAGGCTTCTTAGTGGGTTTTCGCACCTGCGATGGTATTTCCGCAGGTGCGGTCCCAGGGGCGCAGGTGCGGAATTTCTGGGAAATTATATCAGATTCGAGGGTTTATGTTATTTTCACCATTTTCAAATTGGGGAGCTCGGGAGAGGCGATTTTTAGAGGCTTTTGCACTTGGGTAACTTGGGTAAGTGATTTCTATCCATTATAGACATATTTGCATGATTCCAATCTTAAATCAAACCTTTAATTTCAAAGGTTTTGGGTAGAAAATGGGATAAACTTCATAGACCGAATTATTGGGTTTTGATTGGGTTTTTCACCTCAGATTTGAGAGATTTTCATAGTTTTAGACTCGTGAGTGAATGGGTGTCCGGAAAATATAATTTTACACGATTCCGAGACGTAGGCCTGGGGAACTTTTTGGGCGAATTTCCTAATTTCGCGTATTAGCTTCGGACTATTTAATTATTTTGTTTCCTTGTGATGATATTTACTCTATGCAATCGAATTGTCTAGATTTTGGCCGCCCGAAGTTGAGTACTCTTGGAAAGAGCATGGTATTGAGTTGATTGGCGCAGTCAAGGTAAGTATCTTCCTAACCTTGTTTGGGGGAACTACCCCTTAGGATTGAGTCTTCTATGTTTATTGTAGTATGCGTACGCGAGGTGACGTGTGTGTACTCAAACTTATTTGTAAATAGATTTCCCTTTAGGGAGTTTTGGGTCCTAATGTTCCCCATATATAAATTGAACTTGTTATGTCTGAATTCCTGATTCCTAATCTCATCTCCTCCTGTTCAAGTTAGAAGTACTTGCCTAGCATTCCTTGTTTCTTATATGATCTTAATTGACTTAAATGAAGATTATTTTTCCTACCGTTATGCTATGTCTTCCTTCATATGCTGCCTATTTACTGAGAAATGTTCAAACTCAGTTTATTTGGTGAAGCTAATTGTCTAAGTGAGATTGGTTATAGCTGATTCCCTTGCCGGAATGATTTGGTTTCTTGGTTGTGAACTTTAACGTATAGAATCGTTGCTATATTTGTCTTGTTTTCCCCTCGTTACGTTGTTCTCTCTTTGTGCTTGACATTCCTCTCAGTGGGTACTTCTTATGAGCGAGTTGTTACCACTTTTGTGATTTAAGTCTTTGTATTGATTTGCTCATCGCACTTTGTATTCGGCCTTGTTTGTTTTCACGCCGATTGTGGCAATATATGTTGTTTTTGTCGCATTCTGGTTGTTTTTCTTAGTGGCTGCATTGCATATTTAAATTGGGACTACGGACAGAGATCCAGGAGCTTCCCCCCTGTACTGCATTCCATATTTAAATTGGGACTACGGACAGAGATCCGGGAGCTTTCCCCCTGTACTGCATCACATATTTAAATTGGGACTACAGACAGAGATCCCGGAGCTTTCCCGCTGTACTGCATTGCATGACAAATTCTGAGTGGCGGACTGAGTTCCGGTAGCTTATGATTGAGGAGATCTGAACCGAAAGATATAAATATATATATTGAAAAGTATAGCTGAAAAGCAATTATCTCTAGGAAAAGTTATGTATAAAGGACTTCTCTTTGAAAGTATATTTGTAAAACATTTGTCTTGCAGAATAATGATATTTGAAAGAGCAGTACTAGGGAAATATATTTTGAACATGACGTATGTTGTTGATAATTGAAAGAGCAGTACTTGGGAAAATATATTTTGAACATCACATGTTTTGATGATATTTGAAAGAGCAGTACTTGGGAAACTATATTTTGAACATCACGTATATTGATGATACTTGAAAGAGCAGTATTTGGGGAAGTGTATTTGAACACCCCGTATTTGAAGAGACTATGTTATAAAGATTTCTCTTTATAAAAATATATAAATATACATTTAGATAAAGTATGTTTCAAAGAAGAAATTTCTCTATTCCGAAATGATTATATCTTTAAAGTTTTCAAAATGAACTCACGATTTAAACGTTTTCACTCGAAAGTTTGACCAGTTTTATTGAGTCATTGGCTAAGGCCTGACGTGAATAAATTGATGTAGTGCTGAGTTGTTTGTGTTTTTGTTGGGTTGTAGTTCCCGCCATTTGGATTGCATCCTTTCCATTCTCTTCGCGTATTTCTGTTATGTTGTCCGTTGATCTTGATTATTGAATTTTCTTCTGTATTATTCGATCGTATCGTTAATTACATTGAGAAATCTTTAGATAGATATTTTTGATTGGTCATTTATACATCTTGCATTTTTACTTATTAGACTGGTGGTGTCTTGACTAGTCCTCGTCACTACTTCACCGAGGTTAGTCTTGATACTTACGGGGCGCCGCTGTGGTGTGCTCATACTACACCTTCTGCTCATTTTTGTATGCTGCTTCAGGTTATGGTTGTTGGTAGCTGCACTGATTGTTGCTGAGGAGACTCAAGGTAACCTGCTTCTGCGTTCGCAGGCTTCGGAGTCACCTTCCTGTTTTATTTCTACTCAATTGCACTTACTTATTCCTAGGCAGTTGTACTTAGATTTGATAGAAAGATTTCGTAGAGTTTATGACTTGTACTTACAGGGTTTTGGGAAATTGTAAACTCTGTCAAGAATTCTATTTCGAAATTTTTAAAATTTCTTTATTATTGTTGTTGTTCAGTGGAAATGTTAGGCTTTCCTAGTCCCTAAGACTAGGTTCCATCACGATACCCAACGGAGGGAAATTTGGGTCGTGACAGAAGGCTATATGATCATTCCACGCCCTTCGTGGAAACTCTTGATGATATTGACCCCTTTGGAGATGCTCCAATAACCAAACCTGTAGTAGCAGATTACAACCCTTAAAGTTTTGAACCTCTTCTGGCAGCGGTCCAAGGCTCGGTAGATGTCAGCTATGATCATAGGGACAATAGTATATGTTTTCCCCTCGATCCCCTCCATTAAGGTCTTGGCTGCCATAGCCAGTCTAGTGTGAATCATGTCCCCTTTACTTGGAAATACTATCATGGCCAGGAAGCAAACAACGAACACAAAAACCCTACGGTGAATATGACCCAAAATAATTGATAGAGAATTCATCATGGAAGATACGATAGGATTTGCTATGACCATATCGTTCATAGAGATAGTCAAAGGGTATGTAGGACTCCTTGAGGCACTCCAAATCATCGTTCTTAATCAAACCCATCATTTTTAAGAACTCCCTTTGCGGCACGATTTTCTGGCACGAATAAACCTGGACTGTCCCAAGGTAGTCCAGTGAATCCCCCTATCTCTTCCAAGGGGAACATTTTCTATGTTGCCAAAATGGAATAAAGACCTTTCTCCGTCCCAGAACATAGTGGCCGCTCCGATTAACATATTGTTTGGTTGGATATCCAGTAAAGAGGGTAAGTTTCCGAGGACCCTTTTCGCATGGTCTTTGTCACTTGGTAAAAGGTCCTCCCACCAATCCAACAACAATGGTGGTATTCTTTGGACCATGCCGAACATGGGGACTTCGTGCCTCATTTCTGCAAAACAAATAAGGTTAGACCCTTTCCCCCTCCAGATTCGACTACTTATACATTAGTGATTAGCATATTAGCAGTTATTTTTACAAATTAATGCATAGACCGTGGTCGCGTCCGTTGGGATTATGGAAATCCCAGTGGACTTTTGGACAAGGTTTTTCCTAAAGGGTTATTATGTGGACAACACATTAATCCGGCTAGGTTTGGCCATGATGCATGTACAATTAATTAGAGTAAGGTTTCTATAGAGGTCTAGACTGGAACCCTCAAGCGGACAACTTGAGGGGGGAAAGGCACGGAACCGTCGACTGCACCGCTGATCGACTAGTTTAACTGCAAATAAGCCTTTCCGAATTTAAAGGGTGACATATAGGAAGGGCAGAAACACTCATCAACCGTTGCTATAGGATTGATTACGCATGAGTGTAGCATGATGTTGAGCATGATTTATGCAACAGTAAATAGCATGTTGACACGTATTTGCACGTTAAAAATGATAAATGCGGTATTTAATAATCGAAAAGGAATTTAAGAAAGAAAACAAGGAGACAAGTTAGTTTTTGTAGTAAAAATCATAAATGCTTGAAAATAGGCAATTAAATTTGCATAAAGTGGGAAGGTAAATGGTGCACACGTATTAGCAGAATAAAGAATGCTTAAAGACTAATTGACAAAAAGCAATTTCGTTCTGGTAAGAGCCTAATATCCCCAATAGAATCGTCATGCTTTCGCACCCCCTTTTTTCCTCGCGAAATCGGGTTTCGACTTTTTTGGGACAACTCATTTCCTTTTGGGATGGGGTATGGAATTTGAAGAGTCGCCACCTAATGGATTAAGGTATGTTAGGGCACCTAAATCAAATAACTCATAAACCGGTTTACTTTACAAGATATTGGGTAAGGGCTCGAAATTACCTTGAGGGGAAGGTGTTAGGCACCCATCGAGGTCCACAACGGTGGGTCCCGACCAAACTTAATCTAATTGAATTAGTCCTTAAAGCTAAATAAAGCCATTTAAAGCAATAGAAATCATTCAAAACAGAAATTGAAAGGGTGGTCCTAGGTTTATTAGCCTATAGGATCACTTCTGTGCAATACTCGGTAACCTTCCTCAAGTAGAGGTGTTACGCGTAGCATTAGCGCATAGGTCATTATATCCTTTACTACCCAATTAACCTCCCCTTAATTATTATCTAAGCGTTCTAATAGCATCGAATACGTACCCTATGCGTGCATTACCCGTCCTTTACCGATGGCCTTGGAGGTGCTTAGGCCTCTATTTAAGGTGGTTCTAGACTCAGCTATGGTGCTTAAAAGGAGAAAACTAGGCGTCAAACAAAAGCAAATTGGACTATCACATAAGGAACGTTTAAATGGCTCAGATTTACCTCCACAAGTAAACAGATAATTGTGTGCCTCAAACAACAGTTTTAAACGATTTGAAGTCCAATAGCAGGATATCTAGATGAGCACAAAGCAGAATATGCAACATTTTATTAAGATGAGGCAGTGAATACCTAATCAATTTGCCTACTAATTTTATTACTTACTGAATCTGGGCAGTTTGTAAGTAGTCAAACAAACACAGTTTTAAACTTCAGAATTTTAATCAAGCTACAGGTCTGCCTAAGTAATAACTTGGCAGGATCCTATAGACATAGTATCTAAGCGTTAATCAGAACATAATTATAAACTAATTATTGATTTTTTAACAGGCAAATTTTTATCTGTTTAGACCCTATAGGCATGATGTCTAGGTGCTGAAAAATGATCACAAGCGTTACAGAACTGGTTTTACATGTTTATCTCAATAAGCACGATATCTAAGTGTTGAGATTGTTTTTATACCTATTCCTTATGGGCATGATGGCTAAATGATAAAACTGATTTTATATGTTTTAACTATAGGCATGATATCTAGGCGAATAAAGTTGTTAGCCAGTTTTCAAGAAAATTCACCAAGGGAATTCCTAAGGACGGGATTTCTAAGGCACACATGATGGTTTGAGAACATGATTATTAATGCAGAATTGGTAAATGACCTAGAAGCAGAATTTCTAATGCAAATGTGAAATAAAAGATTTCAAAGAATGAGACAAGCCCTATAAACATGGTTTCTAATGCATATATATAATCATAACAATCCTATGGGCATGATTTCTACCTGATCCCCACAAAGTTATATATAAAAGTCCCTCCCAGTTTTACTAATAACCCTAATATCTGTTTTTACAAGAATTATTATTACAGACCAGATATAAATTAATTATAGAATAAAATTACTATGCTATAGGGAGCCTGAATAGGCCCAACAGTAACCCTGGAAGCCCTGCCTTCAACCAAGTCTGAAGTGTACTAATTTCTCATAGTACACCAAATGGTCTTCTGGTGTGTCAAAGTTCCCAAGGGCCTCAGGGACCCCGGGCAATGCTCACACCAGACACCCTTTTAAAAGAAACAGTTTTGTGAACAAGTTTGGAAAAGCCAGCCCCAGTGTGTCAGAGTTCAGAGGAGTCTCATGGACTCCTAAGCAGTTCTTACACTGGAGGGGTAGGACCCTAGATATCTAACAGCAGGAGTTGAAAACCATACATAAAAATAGGAGATAGTCTTAAGAAAACAACTTGGTTTTCTAGAAGTAAATAAGAACAAACAGAGTCATTTCAGCACTAACAAATAGACAGAACTGGATCACAGTTACTTTAAACAAGGTGTCATATTTCCTAGGATTGACTTAGTTTATCACTAGGTGAGCATATAGCATGCTTTGGTCAGAATAATGATCAAACAACTATACAGAGAAAGGTAGCAGGGGTTGGGAGCATAGAAGCAAGGAACACATAAAATCAGGACAAACATGAAGGCATGCTAGTTGAGAAACAAGTGGATAAGTATCCTGGATCAAATAAGAACATGCTAGAGTGTATGAACCATATTGACATGCTGGACAAGACAATTTCATGAGAGTTGAGGAAAGCTAGTTAACAGAGACATAAAGCAGGCAAAGGCAGGTTGACAGACAAATTACATAACATACTGAATAAGACCTAATGACAGAGATATACATGTTGGTTAAGAGCAAGCAATATCAAGCACATGGGTTTAATTGCATATGATAACAGCCAGATTACAAAAACACTGAATAGGACCTAATGACAGAAATAGACATGTTGGTTTAAAGCAATAAACAGGAAAGACATAGGCCTACTACACAGAAGTAGTCATGCTAATTGAGATCAATAAACAGGAAAGACAGGAATTTAACTACGCAAAAATAGTCATTCTGATTGGGAGTAATAAATTGGAAAGCATATAGATTTATCTACACAGCATATGGAATGATAATAGGAGTGGAGATATACCAGTTAATAACAACAGGAAGGTGAATGTATGAAGAACCCAATAGCCTAGCCTTGGCTTTCAGCCGGCTAGACAGTTTATCAAACATAAGTAATAGAAAGGTTTGAATAAGAGCAAGACTTTTTTTGTGTGTGTGTTTCTTTCTGAATGTGTTCGTGTCTGACATAAAACCAGAATGAGGTTTATATAGCACTTAGCAAGGTAAAAAAATAAAGCAAGAAGATTACAGTTCCTATGTAAGGCAAGCGAATACAATCAATCAGTGAATTGGGGCTAAACCCAAGCTAATTGATACAAACAGAATCCGGGAAAGTTACCTTAAAATAGAAGAATCAATTACCAGTCCTGATTGGGATTCAAATAAGGTAAATAAACCAATCATAGACTGTATATGAGTCAATTAAATCTCATAAATCAAGCTACAATCTAATTAATGCAAGTAGTACTAATTACAGTCACAAATAAGGAAAATAAGTAAAATCACAAAGAAGCACTAATTGTAACAGGAAAATATAATTCGAACCCTAAATAAAATCAGTCAATATATATTGATTGACAGAGATAAACAATAGCGGGAAAATATTGATGCAATAAGCAGAAAAACCTAGGGTTAGGGCATAGACATGAGAAACAATCGAGCAAGTAAAGAGAATCAGGGTTAAACACTTAGAAACTTGGTATTTTGCAAAAACTTTAAAAGGATGAAACCCTAGCTTTTAGAGAAGATAAAAAATCGGTCAATAGTAAGGAAACACAGGAAATTTTAAAGAAAAAATGGCAAATGAACTTAAGAATATCTCAGATCTACAAGGAACTGAATAGATTCGAGTAGTATAAGATTAGGGTTTTAAACAAATGACAGACATGAAAGGAACCTGGTTTAAATTCATAGATTAGAGCCATAAAAATGGAGAAAATAATACTCACAAACGGAGATGGCCATAGGTAGGCTTACGAAAATGTTTTGAACAAATCTGAGTGGAATCTCTTCGAGATTCTTCCATAAATAAACATAATCTAACAACCAGAATAGGTGAGAGGCCGGCAGGGGCCGGATATTATAGGGAAATCCCATGGAACGGGGGTTTTCCGGTGACGGCGGCTAGGGTTTAGGGGGGTACTTGAGAGAGAAGAGGGGAGGTCAAGGGGAACGAACACGGCGGAACAAAAGAAAATGAGGGGTTAGGGTTGGGGTTAGACTAAAAAAGGAAAGGAATAATGTGGACCGTTGATCTCAGATATCAACGGCCAAGATTAGAGAAGGTTCCGGGTCGGGTATGGGTATTTATTTTGGGCTGGGGCGGACTGGGCTAAGATTTTAAGTAATTGGGCTGTGAAATTGGGTTAAAACGAAATTGAAAGAGCTATTTTGTTAAATACCGAATTAATTAATAAAATAATTTGTAAAAATAATTAAAAAAATTATAAAAAATAATTTTCATGCATAAAAATAACTTTAAAATAATTACTTGATATTATAAAAATATAAAAACCTATTTTCTGGCGAAATAAGGTAATAATGCATACATGGGCTATTATTGTAAAATTATTGCAATTATAACCCAAAAAATATAAATGTGGATATTCATGCAATAATTAAATCTTGGTATATATATAAATGATAAAAATTAAGCAATAAAATCATTATGAAACCATTTGTGCGGCAATTAGTAATTATTTATATAAATAAAATACGGGGATAAATTAATAAAAATCATTAGAAAAATGCAGAAATTATGAAAAATATTAATTGATTCTCATGCATTGTTTTAAAGCTATATATGCACATTTAAAAATAATATGGGGGAAAATTGGACATCAACAATTGGCATGAACGAATTACCTACTACGGGAAGGGACTATACATGGACAAATAATCATACTTATAGCAGGATAGATAGGGGAATGGTTAATGCAAGCTGGATGATGACAATGCCAAATTTGTATATACAAATCGTAGAACCATCTTTTTCTGATCATTCACCCCTTAAGTTGATGATCTCACAAATGCAGAGGAAGAAAGCTAGTCTGTTCAGGTTCTTTAACTGCCTAGCTGATCACCCCCAATTCATACCAGAAGTAGAACAAGCATTGAGTACAACTAGAGATACTGGGAAACTACAAGAAGTGTGGAACAAACTCAAGAGAGTCAAGCAAGTTATTAAGGGACTCAATACACAACAATACAAAGGTGTTGATCGCAGAATCAAAGAAATCAGAAGAGAACTACAGGAAATGCAGGAGAAAATGGGCTGTAGAAAGCTGAATACAGAACTAGCTAAGAATGAAAAGGGATTGAAAAGTAACCTAGAGAGGTGGATACTGATAGAAGAAAGCATTTATAGGCAAAGATCAAGGGTACAATGGCTGAAGTTGGGTGACTTTAATTTTGCATATTTCTTTGCACATATGAAGAACATGAACGCTTTAAGTGGAATCCATGCTCTCACTACTGATCTAGGGGTTTAGGTACATATGGAGGAGGAAATAGAGGTTGAAGTACTTAGATACTATAAACAGTTGCTAGGGTCAAATGCTCCTGCAATCCCAGCAATAGATCCAAATGTAATGCAAAGAGGGACAATGCTCAAAAGAGAACAACAAGTTCAATTTATTCAGCCTGTTACAAGGCAAGAGGTATGGGAATCTCTACAAGATATAGATGACTTGAAGGCCCCAAAATATGATGGACTCAATGCAGTATTTTTCAAGAAGTCATGACATATCATAAGGGAGGAGGTAACACAAGCTGTATTGGATTTCGTTCAATCATCACAGATGTTCAAGCCAGTTAACTACACATCAATAACTTTAATACCTAAATTCAGAAACCCTGCTACCATTAAGGAGTGTAGACCTATTTCGTGTTGCACCAAAATCTACAAAATCATTTCAAAGGTCTTGACGAGTCGACTACAAGGAGTCATGGATGATTTAGTAGATAAGACCCATGCTGCTTTTGTTCCTAGAAGGGTTATTATTGATAATATCATACTGAGCCATGAGTTAGTAAAAGGGTATAGAAGGAAAGGGGTGTCACCTCGATGCATGATGAAACTAGACATGTAAAAGGCATATGATTTACTTGAATGGACTTTTCTTGAACATGTTTTGTGTGCATTGGCATTTCTAGAGAAGTTTGTGAAATGCATAATGATTTGTGTACAAAGTGTTACTTATACACTCATATTGAATGGTTCACCAAGTCAACCATTTGAGTCCAGGAAAAGACTTAGACAAAGGGATCCCCTATCCTCATTTCTATTTGTACTGGCATTGGAATATCTCACTAGAAGACTGAAGGCACTGCACTATATATCGAACTTCAATTTTCATCCCGAATGTGCCAAGATGCAGATCATGCAACTTGTATTTGCAGATGACCTTTTATTGTTTTGCAGGGGAGACACAGTTTCAGTTTAGCTGTTATACAAGTGCTTTATGGAAATCCCAAGAGCGTCAAGGCTGGAAATTAATAAGCAGAAACACTCCATATTCTTTGGTGGAGTTTCACAAGATGTTCACAAAGAAATATTGGATTTCTTAGGGATCCAAAGAGGGGAGTTGCCAGTACGATATCTGCTCTAAAAGAGTTGTTTACCTGGAAAATGGTAATTACAATTATATTTGATTATGTGGTTCTAAAAATATGTGATATTTTAATACCAGTTGTTTAGGCAGTAGATGCTAAGTGGAAAGTGAGAAAATGAGATAAGAGCAAAAGGTAACGAAATTATTCAAACCGGGCAGCGGAGGGACTGGTCCCGAGGCTGGTCAGTAGGGGCCTCGAGGTCGATCCTAGAAGCCTTATGAGAGGCTGTCTAGGGTGGTATAACAGTATTAAAGGACTAAGGAATTGACTATTCGTGATTAATAACAAGTAATAAATGAAGAACAACTAATGAATAAAAAATAAATGAAAGGTAATAAATCGATAAGACAATTATAGAGAATGTTTTTGTTAGAGAACAGAGGATGTTGTTGTTCTTGTATTCAATATCATGTGTCTTACAAAGTAACAAGGGTCACCTTTATATATGGGGGAACCCCAACATAGTACATGTGTAATTAATGCAAAGAGAGATGGATGGTACAGCCATTTAATGCCACGGTACGGGCTTGTACTATTTTGTGTACTTTGTCAGCTTTAATCACATGCCTTTTGGGAGTTTCCCGCCTTTTCATGACGATCTTCAAATTTTTCCCCGCCTCGAGGTACATCGATCCCTTGGAATGCTTCCTCGAGGAGTGAACCTCGGGGTTAAGCTTCAGATTTTGCTCCGATACAGTCGAGGTCGAGGCTCGGAATGCTGCAGGAGCCTTGAAATCGGGCCTTCCCGATTTTACCGTATACAGATAGTCCCTACGTTTCTTGGAATGAGAAGACAAGAAACGATTTGAATTCACCAACTTTTTAATGCTCTCATTATCCTGTCAGTCATTCCATGCAAGCAACCGATTCGAGTGATGCTCAGAAATCATATATGCACAATTTTTGAAAAGATTCAATATTATTATCGCGGTTGGCTGCCTTTTGGCTTTCCTCAACGTGTGCGGTTAGCCCCTCTAAATACTTCTTCTCCTTCCTCTCTTCTTTCATTACTTCTTCTAACCTCTTCTAAAAAGTTCCCTCATTACTTCTTTCTCGTGCCCCTCTTTTGATCAGCCCCCTCCTGTTTTATTTGAAATCTTTCAGCAGGAATGACGAAGGCCTCCAAAACTATTCAACAAGATGATAAAGCCCCCTCTTCTTCACGTTCCTCTATGGGAAAGGCAATTGCTCCCCCGAATCTCAAGGAGTGCATCCCCGGACTCTGCGAAACAACCTTTTATTTTAAGGTCGATAAACCTTCCTCGAGGACGGGGCGTTATAAACCCATATCCCGATATGTTAGCCTAATAACAAATATCGAGAAAGTGAAAAACGACTGCCGCTGGGGAGATGCGGTGCAAGTGGAGATTTCCTCTGGGGAGGAAGATATAACAACCCCTAAATTCTATTTCCTCATTGTATAAACTTTTCCATTTACCCTTGGCCCGGTAGGGCCGTCTTCGTCGTTGATAGACCCCGCAGTTCTCGATTTCTTCAAGTGACGCTCGACCAGATTCACCCATCGTTTTGGCGACCTGTTTACATGATTAGGCATTTTACAAATATGGTTGAGGGGATGCCTTCCACCCTTGACTACCTGATTAGAATGTACATTCCCCGACTTTATCGAGGAGGTATGATTAAACTTCAGCGTTGGGCCTCGAGGGTTTTCTTTGCTTGCACCGATGAAGGCAAGGACAGAGGGTGATGAGTCGCTTTGTTCGAGTTAGGACCTCGGATCTGATTCCATTCGAAAGGATGTCGTTCCCCGAGGAATGGAATGAGAATCGTAAGTTAATACTTTAATTTTCTTTTGTGCCAGTTCTCCCTTAAACTAATTCCCTTTGACGATGCAGCTGTTGCGCTGGTTCCCGATGCGATTAGGGATCTCTCAAGCTAGGTTGGCCAGCTTGATTCTATCTTCCCGTATGCCTAGCGTGTGTGGCGCGACCTTGCCAGGGGTCGATGGGAAGCCAAAAATCATGGTGGGACCTTTCCCTTTGCAATACTTGAGTTCTTTTTAAAAGAGACACCCCCTGAATATGTTCTGACCTCCCGTGTATTGTGCTTATACAGGCCTAGGGGAGGCTTCTTTGATGAGAGAGGCATTGCCCGCGGGAGAAGATATCCCAAAACCGCATGCAGAGAAGAAAAGAAAAAAGGAATTGTTGACCGAGCTTCTGGAGCCAAATAGGGCTATAATTCAAAGGTCTAAGGCCGACTCCGCAGTCTTAGACGAGAAAAAAGATTTCGTGATATCGACCGAAGGAAATTGAAGCATAACTGCTCCTGCCTTTGCCAATTCGTTGACTGTTGAGCCCAGGGCTTCTAGATTAGAAGCCGATGATGCCACCTTACCTGAGACCGAAGAGGTTCTTGAGGGTAGATCGGACGATGTCCCTGACCCAATTGCTGGCCGAAATATTCTCCTGGCTGAAGGGCACTTGGTAGATGAGTTACGGGAACCTAGCTGCAATCCGAAGGCCCCGATTGACCTAGCCGGGGTTAGTGATGTAGGTGACTCTCTGCCGGTTCCCACTTTTTACCCGATGGAAATACAGGATGCCCAAAATATTGAATCTTTTGATGCGGGGGCATCCCTCGGAGAGAAAGACATAGCTGAGGGGCTCTTTACTAGGGCTGAGAAGAATCCCTAACTCAATGCCTTGCTTATTTTCGAGGAAGCTGAGAAGCTTTGCAAACAGGTAGTTTCTTTGTTAATTGTTTCGAGATTTGATTATCATTTCTCTGACTCCCCTTCTTTCAGGCGAAAGTGCTTTACAACAGGACATCAACCAAGTTTCAGTCCGAGCTGACCCATTACGAGGGGAAGTGTAGGAGGCTCTTATCGGAGGCGGATAAGCTCAAGGCTCTTCTTGCCCAAAAGGAGGAAGAGATGCTGGACCTTCAAGCTCGTTTAGAAACGGTATCTCGGTAACAGAGCGATCTTGATGAGCAGGTAACATAGCCTTCATATGCCTTGTTTTTGTAATTGATATCAGTACTTAACCCTTGTCGGGATAATCTTTGCAGCTTAAGGATAAAGATGCCCTGATGTGGGAAGGATTCAAAGCCAGGGATGCTGAGATCCTTGGATTTAAGCAGTGTGTGAGCGAGATAACCTCTAAGAGAGACGCCCTCCAAGGGAAGTTAACCTCCATTGAGTATTGCCTTCGTGATGCAAAGGATGAAAGTAGAAAATATAAGGACCTCTATGCTGAATCGGTCACCGCGTTATCTTCAATTAAGGTTGAAGTTGATGCACTCATAGCCTCGTATAAAGTCAATGTCGTTGCTGCAAAACGCCTAGGCCAGGAAAGCAGCTGAGGAGGCCCATCTTAAACTTTCCCGAGCCCTGGATCTTGCCCGATTAATGTCTCGGAGGCAGGCTCTCGAGGATATTCATGCAGGGGGCCTCGATTTTTCTGCTGAGATCGAGAAGGTGAAGACCCTAGAAAAGGAATTGGAGGCACTGCTTGCTTCCAAAGTTAATTTGAGCAGTGGCTCAGAAGACAATGAAGATGAGGGTGAAGTCCCAAAGGGGGAAGAGGGTGTTGAAGACCCGGGGGCCGAT
The DNA here is from genome assembly GCA_005239505.1 of Nicotiana paniculata. Classification (NCBI taxonomy): domain Eukaryota; kingdom Viridiplantae; phylum Streptophyta; class Magnoliopsida; order Solanales; family Solanaceae; genus Nicotiana; species Nicotiana paniculata. The sequence goes on along the minus strand of ML342189.1, from coordinate 35,059 downwards.
GGCCAAGCCGCTGAAAGTATAACCTACGAGGGAGCTGTTGAAGGCATACCCTAGCTGTAGATTAGGTTTTCACTTATTCTTTCTCCATGTGCAAGGGCTCCAATTTTGAGCTTTATAAATATGCTTCGTGAACTTTATCATATAAAAAAGGCCTTTCGTTATTCAATGTTTCTTTTCTTATTTCTTGGAATAGGCTTTGATGTATGTCGATGATTAGTCTGATTAATAGGACTTAGAAATGTAAACCCTTGAGGTTATAAATTGGCCTTGAGGATTTTTAGGCTGGAGACTTGGGCTCTTACGTGTTTGGCCCTAAGGCGCTTTAGTTAACCATTTCGGGCTTAGTCTTCGAGTCGGGTTTCGACTCGAGCTCAACGGCCCTCAAGTTCTTAAATCGGCCCTAAGGCGCTTTGGGTCGGTACGACCTGTAGCTGGCGACTTGGGCTCTTATGCATTTGGCCTTGAGGAGCTTTAGTTAACCATTTCGGGCTTAGTCTCTGAGTCCGATTTCGACTCGAGCTCAACGTCCCTCAGGTTTCCAAATCGGACCTGAGGCGCTTTGGGTCGGTACGACCTGTAGCTAGCGACTTGGCCTCTTACATGTTAGGTCGGTATGAACTTTGGTGTAGCTAGCGACTTGGGCTCTTATACATTTGGCCCTGAGGCGCTTTAGTTAACCGTTTCTATCTTAGTCTCCGAGTCGGGTTTCGACTCGAGCTCGACGGCCCTCAGGTTTTCAAATCGGACCTGAGGCGCTTTTAGTCGGTACGACCTTTAGCTGGCAGTTCGGGATCTTACGTGTTAGGTCGGTATGACTAGCTGGTTACTTGGGCTCTTACGCTTTTAGGTTGGTACGACCTTTAACCGGTTCTTTTCGAAGTTTTTCGAAGTAATTGGAGGCCTGTGATTTTATGGCAACAGTCGAACGTCTCCGAGTCGGATTAGTTTGACCGGAGCCTTATGACGGTGGTCATTGTATTTGGTCGTAGCCTTTTAGTCCCCGAATGAGATAGCCACGGCATCTATATCGAGGGTATGCCTTTTAGGGGTCTTACAAGTCCGATATATAGCCTTGACTTTGATATGGGGATTATTCCTTTTTAAAGTCTTACAAATTTGTACATGCCTTGCTTGAGGTCTTACAGTTTTGATGTTGCCTCATGGAGGGCTTACGAGTTTGAAGTTTCCAAGCCTGAGGTCTTACGGCTATGAGTCGACTATCGAGGTCAGTCCTTGAGTCAGAGTTGATATTGCCTCATGGAGGGCTTATGTCATTGATATTGCCTTGGGGAAGGCTTATGAGTTTGAAGTTGCCGGTCCTGAGGTCTTATGTGTTCGAGTTAGATAGCTCGATGAGCCGACAGTCGAGGACAGTTCCCGAGTCGGAGTTGATATTGCCTCATGGAGGGCTTATGAGTTCAAATTAGCTGGCCCTGAGGTCTTATGGCTTCGAAATTTTGATGGCACAATGGGTTGAGCTCGAGGTTGGCGGCCCTGAGGTCTTACGGATGCGATATTGCCTCATAGAGGGCTTACATCGGTGCATCATGGAGGGCTTATGAGCTCGAAATTACCTGCCCTAAGGTCTTATGGCTTCGAGTTTTCGGTGTCAATCTCCGATTGTTCGGGAAGTTTCTGACCCTGAGGCCGTTTCTTGTGAGAGTAGCAAGCTTCTTTGTTGCGTGAAGTGTTTTGATGATAAGAGGTTCTTCTTTGATTACTTGGTACAAGTATACATTTTTTCACCATCGAGGGTTTGATTATTCTATGTGGACACGGTTCATTCGACCGTTTGGTCCTATACATCGTTCTCTTGTCGAGACCCTCTTTGGCATATTTTAGTTTCTTCGAGGAGATGATCTCCTGAGGGGATGGCCCTCAGTATTTGAGGTTGATCGAAGAGAATCCTTGAATACTTGGTGAGTTCTCCTTAGGTAGCATATGTATGTTGCCTCGTTAAAAACCTCACCGGCAAAACCCACTCGGGATAAAATCCAATGTGAGGGGAAAAGATCATTATGCATGCTTTAAAACCTAAGGCCTTCGAGCTAGAGGTGCTTTATTCCTTTCAATCGCTCACCTGCTCATAGCTTAGTGTAAAATGTGAAGGAAAGAGAGAGAGGATTGTACCTTAGGAATAATAGCGTTTGAGCATTGATATGTTCCAATGGTTTGGAAGTTGCTCGTCTTCCATGGTGCCGAGTTTGTAGGACCCTTTGCCGATTACTCCGAGGACGCGGTACAGTCCTTCCCAGCTCGGTCCGAGCTTCCCTTTATTAGGGTTTCGAGTGTTTAGGGTGACTTTCCTCAGGACTAAGTCCCCGACTCCGAAATGTCGGAGGTTTGCTCTTACGTTATAGTATCTTTCGATTTTTTGTTTTTGGGCGGCCATCCGGACCAGCGAAGCTTCTCACTTCTCGTCTAATAGTTCGAGGGCCGTAGTCATGGCCTCATTTTTTGAGTCCTTGGTGGCATGTAGGAATCTAGTGCTTGGATCTCCGACTTTGACCGGTATCAAAGCCTCGGACTCGTATACCAAAGTGAACGGCGTCTCTCCTGTGCTCGATTTGCTGGTTGTCCGATATGCTTATAGCACCTCGGGCAATCTTTCTCTCAATTTCCTTTCGCATTTTCTAACTTCTTTTTCATGTTTTGAATGATGGTCTTATTTGTGGACTCGACCTGACCATTTTCACATGGGTGGTAGGGCGTTGATAGGATTCTTTTCATTTTGTGATCCTCGAGAAATTTTGTTATTTTGCCTCTGATGAACTGCTTCCCGTTATCGCACGTTATCTCGGAGGGGATCCCGAATCGGCACATGATGTGATCCCAGATGAAATCGATGACTTCTTTTTCTCTTATCTTCTCGTAGGTATGTGCTTCCACCCATTTTGAGAAGTAGTCAGTCATAAATAGAATAAATCTATCTTTACCTGGTGTCGTTGTTAGGGGACTGACTATGTCCATTCCCTATTTCATGAATGGCCATGGTGATAATACTGAATGTAGATGTTCACCGGGTTGGTGGATCATTGGCTCGAATATTTGACATTTGTCACATTTTCGGACGAACTCTTTGATGTGCCTTTCCATGTTGTCCCAATATTCACCTCCTCTGATAACCTTTCGAATTAAAGAATCGGCACCGGGGTGATTTCCACAGGTGCCCTCGTGGATTTCTCAGAGCACGCAATCAGTGTCTCTTGGTCCCAAGCATACTATTAGGGGCCCATCGAAGGCTCTTCTGTATAGAGCTCCATTCTTGTCGAGTGAAAATTGAGTTGCTCTGGTCCGAAGGGCCCTTGATTATTTTGGGTCCGTAGGTAGCTTCCTACTCGCCAAATAATCGATATAATTGTTTCTCCAATCCCATGTCAGGCTGGTGGAGTTGATATCGGCATGACCTTCTTTGATCACTGACTTGGATAGCTGAACAACAACCCCAGGGAGTATGTCATCTTCCTCAACGGATGATCCTAGGTTTGCGAGTGCATCGGCCTCGCTGTTTTGCTCCCGAGGTACGTGGACCAGAGTCCATTCTTTGAAACGATGCAAAGTGATTTGAAGTTTGTCTAGGTACCGTTTCATCATGTCCTCTCGAACCTCGAAGCTCCCGTTTTCTTGATTTACTACCATAAGGGAGTCACAATTTGCTTCGACGACTTCCGCTCCTAGGCCTTTGGCCAATTCGAGACCTGCAATCATAGCCTCATACTCGGCTTCATTGTAAGTCAACTTTGCAGTTTATATAGATTGTCTAATCATACCACCTGTAGGTGGCTTCAGAACTATGCCGAGCCCGGATCCTTTCATGTTCGAGGCACCATCGGTGAATAAGGTGCATACCCTTAATGATGCGGCCATTTTTAGTAGAAGCTATTTTTACACCTTGGGCACAAGGGCGGGCATTAAGTCGGCCACGAAGTCCGCCAAAACTTGGGACTTGATTGTCACGCCCCGAAATCCCACCATCGGGTCGTGATGGCGTCTAACATTGAACCCGCTAGACAAGCCAATGTACATAGATAAACTAGCATATTAACACCACTTTAATAGGATAAACTAAACAGGTCACAGTTTAACAGCGGAAATAAATACCGTTTCAAGCTAAATAAGGAAAACATAATACAACGCGTAAATTTTCCCAAAACATGGAGTCACAAACTCACGAACTATCTATAAGAATGCTAAATACATGTCTGAAAGGAAATACATGTCTGCCTCTGAAGCTAGAGGAAAAATAAGAGAGAATCGAAGACAAAAAGGGATGGAAGAGACGCCAAGGCCCACGAACGCTAGAGGGTATACCTAGAAGCCTCTATGATAAGCTGGAAGACACTCCGACTAATGATGTCCTCTAAGTCCGGCTGCGTATTCTGCACAACATAAAGAAGTGCAGGTGTAGCATCAGTACAACCGACCCCATGTACTGGTAAGTGCCTAGCCTAACCTCGGCGAAGTAGTGACGAGGCTAGAACCAGACTACCAAATAAACCTTTGCAGTTCAAATAAATCGATATACGTATATACAACGGATAAGAAATATAGGGAGAAGAAATTAATAAAGGAAGGGGAACATGCTGTGGGGGGATAACCGTTTCATATAAGAAATCTCAATAAGGAAAAGAACAACAAAGCCAGCATATCAATAAGGACAAGAAATCAGAAACTTGCACGGCATCACCCTTCGTGCTTTTACTCTCATCCTCACTATGCAATGTATAATGTAAATAATGTAAATCATGGCACCGCATCACCCTTCGTGCTTTTACTCTCTTTCCTCACAGTATAATCAATGAATATCGGTACGGAATGGTACATCGTACGGCAAGGCATCAGCCTTCGTGCTTTACACTCTTTCCTCACAATGTCAAACAATACACGGCATCACCCTTCGTGCTTTTACTCTCTTTCCTCACAGTATAATCAATGAATATCGGTACGGAATGGTACATCGTACGGCAAGGCATCAGCCTTCGTGCTTTACACTCTTTCCTCACAATGTCAAACAATACACGGCATCACCCTTCGTGCTTTAGTACTCATCCTCACCCAAACAGCAATCACAAACAAGGGGAAGGGAGTAAACATAATAGAAATAATAACCCCAGCAAGGGAACAATATCAAACAATGCACGACATCACCCTTCGTGCTTTAACACTCTTCCTCACCCAAACAGCAATCACAAACAAGGGGAAGGGAGTAAACATAATAGAAATAATAACCCCAGCAAGGGAACAATATCAAACAATGCACGACATCACCCTTCGTGCTTTAACACTCTTCCTCACAATATCTAACAGTGCACGACATCACCCTTCGTGGTTTAACACTCTTCCTCACCCAAACAGCAATCACAAACAAGGGCAATGGAGTAAACAGAATATAATAGAAATCCTGGGAAGGGAACATCATTAAAAAATTAAATACCGGCATGGGAACATCAGTTAAACAATTAACTACCGGCAAGGGAACAATAACAGTAATCTCAACATCCCAATAAGGGAGACAATATCAAAAGCAACAATAATCCGGCAATGGTACATTTTAGTAGATCTTTCTCTTTCTTTCACTTTATTTCATAATCATTCGTATTACAATCTGAGCCAATGCTCCAAAGGCTACAATTATCTCATATATCTTCATCATTCATATTATAATCTGAGCCAATGCTCCAAAGGATACAATTATCTCATATATCTTCATCATTCGTAATAAAATCTGAGCCAATGCTCCAAAGGATACAATTATCTCATATATCTTCATCATTCGTATTACAATCTGAGCCAATGCTCCAAAGGATACAATTATCTCATATATCTTCATCATTCATATTACAATCTGAGCCAATGCTCCAACAGAGTTTAAAGATTACAATTCCCTTCACATATTCTTTACAACATATAGAAATAATCAATTAAGAATGGAAATTACCACAAAATCAGAACAGTCACAATATAAGGAATCATGGTCATATTAGACACCAATGTATCGATACTCGTAACCATGCCTATACATCGTATTTGACAATTAGCAAGTAGCAAATTATACTCAACTCATATTACCTCAAGCAAAGGTTAGACCAAACACTTACCTCGGGTCCAAAGTATAGCAATCAACCCGAAACCACACGTTTTCCACGAGTATCCGACTCCAACTGGCCCAAATCTATTCAGATAAATTTCATACCGTAATTAACATCTCATGCAACTGATTCTACTATTCAATTCAAGGTTACGTCGCGAAATTAGGTGAAATGACCAACGCCCCCCAGGCTAGCATCTCGGAGTCTGGTAAGCTTTACATTTTTACAACCCTCGTATTCTCACGAGTCTAGCCATATAAAAATCTGTCAAATCGGAGGTCAATCACCCACTCAAATCCCAATTTTAGAAAAACCTAAGTTCTACCCAAAACACCCAGTTTTCACCCATGGAAATCTTTGATTTTAAGTTGAAAACATGTTAAATGATGTTAATGATTGAAAGAATTGAGTAAAAACCAACTTACAAATGATTTGGAAGAAGTCTTTTTCTTGGAAAAATCGTCTAAGTGTGTTTGAGTTTGAGAAAATATGAAAAATGGAGTCAAAATTCGGTTTAAGTGCACTCCAGAAACGTGAGGTAAACTGCGCGCCCCGGTCCGAAATGATAGATATCGGCACACTATGAAGGTGAACAATCTCCGGATATATATCTCAGCTAACCTCTCGGATTAATAGGAGACATCCACAGGAATGAAATGCGCTGACTTGGTCAGCCTATCAACAATGACACAAACTACATCGAACCTCTTCTAGGTCAACGGAAGTCCGGTAACGAAGTCCATAGTGATCCTCTCCCACTTCCACTTGGGAAGCTCAATCCTCTGAAATAAACCACCAGGCCTCTGGTGCTCATACTTAACCTGTTGAAAATTCAAACATCGCGCCACATGTGCTACAATATCCTTCTTCATTCTACGCCACCAATAATGCTACCGTAAATCCTGATACATCTTCACGGCGCCCGGATGAATAGAGTACCGGGAACTATGGGCCTCCTCTAAAATCAACTCTCGAATCCCATCAACATTGGGCACATAAACTCGCCCCTGCAATTTCAAAAAACCATCATCATCTAAGGTCACCTGCTTGGTGCCTCCGCGCTGCGCCGTGTCTCTAAGGACACACAAATGGGGATCATCAACTTGCCGATCACGGATACGCTCCAATAATGAAGAACGAGCGACCGTACAAACCAAAACTCGACTAGGCTCAGAAATATCCAACCTCACAAATCGATTGGCCAAAGCTTGAACATCCAAAGCAAGCGGCCTCTGACTGACCGGAATAAAAGCAAGACTGCCCATACTAGCCGACTTCCTGCTCAAAGCATCGGCCACCACATTGGCCTTCCCCAGGTGATATAAGATGGTAATATCATAATCCTTCAACAACTCCAACCACCTCCTCTGCCTCAAATTCAAATCCTTTTGCTTGAACAAATACTGAAGACTCTTATGATCCGTGAACACCTCACACGCCACGCCATACAGATAGTGCCTCTAAATCTTCAATGCGTAAACAATGGCTGCCAACACCAAATCATGCACTGGATAGTTCTTCTCATGAATCTTCAACTTCCTCTAAGCGTAAGCAACGACCTTTTCATCCTGCATCAACACTTCACCAAGCCCAATACGGGAAGCATCGCAGTAGATTGTATAAGGCCCTGAACCTGTGAGTAAAACCAGTACCGGTGCCGTAGTCAGAGCTATGTTGAGCCACTAAAATCTCGCCTCACACTCGTCCGACCATCTGAACTGGGCACCCTTCTAGGTTAACCTAGTCATCGGGGCGGCAATAGATGAGAACCCCTCCACAAACTGACGATAGTAGCCTGCCAATCCCAAGATACTCTGAATCTCTGCAGCCGATGCTGGTCTAGGCCAGTTCTTGACTGCCTCAATCTTCTTCGAGTCAACCGGAATACCCTCTGCTGATACGACATGACCCAGGAATGCAACTGAACTCAACCAAAACTCACACTTCGAAAACTTTGCATATAACTGACTATCCTTTAGAGTATGAAGAACCACTCTGAGATGTTGCTCGTGCTCCTCCTGGCTGCGGGAGTATATCAATATATCATCAATGAATACTATCACGAACGAGCCCAAATAAGGCCTAAACACTCGGTTCATCAAATCCATAAAAGTTGTTGGGGCATTCGTCAACCCAAACGACATGACTAAAAACTCGTAATGTCCGTTTTGAGTGCGGAAAGCTGTCTTAGGGACATCGGATGCCCTAATCCTCAACTGATGGTAGCCAGATCTCAAGTCTATCTTTGAAAATACCTTGGCACCCTGAAGTTGATCGAAAAAATCGTCAATTCTCGGCAATGGATACTTATTCTTGATTGTAACCTTGTTCAATTGCCGGTAATCAATGCACATCCTCATCGAACCATCCTTTTTATTCACAATCAATACTGGAGCACCCCAAGGAGAAACACTAGGTCTAATGAAACCCTTCCCAAGCAAATCCTGCAACTGTTCCTTCAACTCTTTCAACTCTGGCGGGACCATGCGATACGGCGGAATAGAAATGGGCTGGGTGCCCGGAGCCAGATCAATGCAGATATCAATGTCTCTGTCGGGTGGCATCCCCGGCAGGTTTGAAGGGAAGACCTAAGGAAACTCACGAACCACGGGTACCAAATCAATAGAGGGAACCTCAACACTGGAATCGCACACATAATCCAAATAAGCCAAACACCCCTTCTCGACCATATGATGAGCCTTCACGTACGAAAAACACTGCGGGTAGAATGACCAGGAGTTCTTTTCCATTCCAAACGAGGAAAATCGGGTAAGGCTAAGGTTATTGTCTTGGCATGACAGTCCAGAATAGCATGATAGGAGGATAACCAATCCATCCCCAGTATAACATCAAAGTCGACCATACCTAAAAACAACAAATCAACATGGGTCTCAAGACCCCCAATCACCGCAACACAAGAACGATGGACTCGATCGACCACGATAGAATCACCCACCAGTGTAGATACATAAACAGGAATACTCAGTGGATCACTAGGCATGACCAGGTATGGTGCAAAATAAGAGGACATATACGAATACGTAGACCCTGGATCAAATAGCACTGAAGCATCTCTGTCACAAACCCGAATAGTACCTGTAATGACTACCTCTGAAGACTCAGCCTCTGCCCTGGCTGGAAGAGCATAACATCGGGGTTGTGCCCCACCACCCTGAACAACATCTCTGGGACGGCCGGCTGCTGGCTGGCCTCCACCTCTGGCGGCCTGAGCTCCACCTCTATGACCTCTACCTCCACCTCTAGCACCTCTACCCCCACCTCTAGCTGGTTGGGCAGGCTGTGGAACACCCGGTGCCTGTACCATGGCATGAGAACCCTGATGCTACGAACTACCTAGTGCTCGAGGGCAAAATCTGGCAAGGTGACCCGGATAGCCACAAGTGTAACAAGACCTTGGCTGCTGAGGGAACTAAATCTGACCCTGTCGACCTGAATGACCACCCCGGAAACTCTGATACGGCGGTGCACTGACGGGAGCTGGTGGCGCACTGTAAGGCTACTGATCAGAATAGTGCGTCTCAGAACCACGACCACCTGAAGTACCATGGGAAACCTGGAGAGCTGACTGAAAAGTTCTGGGAGGATGACCTCTGCTTGAAGAATTCCTGCCCCCAAATGAGGCTGCACTAAAACGACCAAAATGACGGGGCCTCTTGTCAGCCCCCTGACCACCACCCTGTGACAGAATCATCTCAATCCTCCTGGCCACATTGGCCGCATCCTGAAACGATATATTTGTACCTGACTCTCTATCCATCTAAAGTCTAATAGACGGGGCCAATCCCTCAATGAATCTCTGAACCCTCTCCCGATCAGTGGGAAGTATCATAAGAGCATGTCGGGCTAGAGTGATGAACCTGGTCTCGTACTGAGTGACTGACATTGATCCTTGCTGGAGACGCTCAAACTGCCTCCGAAGGTCCTCTCTCTGAGTAATAGGAAGGAACTTCCCCAAAAATACCTCTGAGAACTGAGTCCAAGTCAAAGGTGTAGATCCAGCTGGTCTGGCTAAGAAATAGTCTCTCCACCAACTCTTGGCTACGCCAGATAACCGAAAAGTAGCAAAGTCGACCCCGTTGGACTCCACTATGCCCATGTTCCGAAGAACCTCATGGTAGCTGTCCAAATAATCCTGGGGGTCCTCTAATGGTGAACCAGTAAAAGTAGCAGTGAATAACTTACTGAACCTATCCAGTCTCCACAAAGCATCTGCTGACATAGCTGCTCCCTCTGCTGCTAGTGCTGCAATACCCGGCTGAGCTACCCCGGCTGTCTGAGGTGCCGGATCCTGAAACTGTGGAGCTAGCTGCTCTGGCATGCGGGCGGCAGGAGTTTGCGCACCTCCCCCAGCCTGAGAGACGGCTGGTGCTGTAGGAAGAAGACCCGCATGTGCTACACTCTCCATGAGTCTGACTAGACGACAAGGGCGTCCTATAGCACTGGGGTAGCTATGAACCCCTCTGGGACCTGGGCTGGTCCAACCGGGACTGCCGGAGCTGGGACCTCCTCGTCAGACTCGACCTGAGGGTCCTCCACTAGGGCTGCTTCTCTAGGCTGAGCCCGGCCCCGGCCTCGGCCTCTAGCACGACCTCGTCCTCGACCTCGACCTCGACCCCGAGTAGAAGCTATAGCAGGAGTGCCAGGCTGCTAGGCGGTACCAAGGGAAGCACACGTCCTCCCCATCTGCGAGAGAATAGAATAGAAACTAAATTAGCACTCAGAATCATAGCGCACGACAGAGAAGAAAAGAAATATGGAGTCATCCTAACTTTGAAGCCTCTGGGGGATAAATACAGACATCTCTGTACCGATCCCTCAGAATCTACCAAGTTGTCCGTGAGTTGTAAGACCTAAGTAACCAGTGCTTTGATACAAACTTGTCACGCCCCGAAATCCCACCATTGGGCCATGATGGTGTCTAACATTGAACCCGCTAGACAAGCCAACGTACATAGATAAACTAGAATATTAACACCACTTTAATAGGATAAACTAAATCGGTCACAGTTTAACAGCGGAAATAAATATCGTTTCAAGCTAAATGAGGACAACATAATACAACAACGCGTAAATTTTCCCAAAACCTGGAGTCACAAACTGTCTATAAGAGTGCTAAATACAAGTCTGGAAGGAAATACATGTCTGCCTCTGAAGCTAGAGGAAAAATAAGACAGAATCGAAGACAAAAGGGATGGAAGAGACGCCAAGGCCCACGCACGCCAACGGGTATACCTTGAAGCCTCTATGATAAGCTGGAAGACACTCCCACTAATGATGTCCTCCAGGTCCGGCTGCGTAATCTGCACAACATAAAGAAGTGCAGGTGTAGAATCAGTACAACCGACCCCATGTACTGGTAAGTGCCTAGCCTAACCTCGGCGAAGTAGTGACGAGGCTAGAACTAGACTACCAAATAAACCTGTGCAGTTCAAATAAATAGATATACGTATATACAACGGATAAGAAATATAGGGAGAAGCAATTAATAACAGAAGGGGAACATGTTGTGGGGAGATAACAGTTTCATATAAGAAATCTCAATAAAGAAAAGAACAACAAATATAGAATATCAATAAGGACAAGGAATCACAAACTTGCACGGCATCACCCTTCGTGCTTTTACTCTCGTCCTCACTATGTAATGTATAATGTAAATAATGTAAATCATGGGACAGCATCACCCTTCGCGCTTTTACTCTCTTTCCTCACATTATAATCAATGAATATCGGTACGGAATGGTACATCGTACGACACAGAATTACCCTTCGTGCTTTACACTCTTTCCTCACAATGTCAAACAATGAACGGCATCACCCTTCGTGCTTTAGCACTCATCCTCACCAAATAGCAATCACAAACAAGGGCAAGGGAGTAAACAAAATAGAAATAATAACCCCAACAAGGGAACAATATCAAACAATGCACGACATTACCCTTCGTGCTTTAACACTCTTACTCACAATATCTAACAGTGCACGGCATCACCCTTCGTGCTTTAACACTCTTCCTCACCCAAACAACAATCACAAACAAGGGCAAGGGAGTAAAAAGAATAAAATAGAAATCCCAGCAAGGGAACATCAATTAAACGATTAAATCCCGGCGAGGGAACATCTGTTAAACAATTAAATCCCAGCAAGGGAACAATAACACTAATCTCAACATCCCAATAAGGGAGACAATATCAAAAGCAACAATGACCCGGCAAGGGTATATTTTAGTATCTCTTTCTCTTTCTTTCACTTTATTTCATAATTCATTCGTATTACAATCTGAGCCAATGCTCCAAAGGATACAATTATCTCATATATCTTCATCATTCGTATTACAATCTGAGCCAATGCTCCAAAGGATACAATTATCTCATATATCTTCATCATTCGTATTACAATCTGAGCCAATGCTCCAACAGAGTTTAAAGATTACAACTCCCTTCACATATTCTTTACAACATATAGAAATCATCAATTAAGAATGGAAATTACCACAAAATCAGAATATTCACAATATAAGGACTCACGGTCATACTAGACACCAATGTATAGATACTCGTCACCATGCCTATACATCGTATTTAACAATTAGCAAGTATCAAATTATACTCAACTCTTGTTCCCTTAATCCAAGGTTAGACCAAACACTTACCTCGGGTCCAAAGTATAGCAATCAACCCGAAACCACACGTTTTCCACGAGTATCTGACTCCAACTGGCCCAAATCTATTCAAATAAATTTCATATCGTAATTAACATCTCGTGCAACTGATTCTACTATTCAATTCAAGGTTACAACGCGAAATTAGGTGAAATGACAAAAACACCCCCAGGCCAGCATCTCGGAGTCGGGTAAACTTTACATTCTCAGAACCCTCGTATTCTCACGAGTCTATCCACATAAAAATCTCTCAAATCGGAGGTCAATCACCCACTCAAATCCCAATTTTAGAAAAACCTAAGTTCTACCCAAAACACCCAATTTTCACCCATGGAAATCTTTGATTTTAAGTTGAAAACATGTTAAATGATGTTAATGATTGAAAGAATTGAGTAAAAACCAACTTACAAATGATTTGGAAGAAGTCTTGTTCTTGGAAAAATCGCCTACGTGTGTTTGAGTTTGAGAAAATATGAAAATGGAGTCAAAATTCGGTTTATGTGCACTGCAGGCCACTGGTTGGCATGGGAATTGCGAACTGGGGTTCGCAATTGCGAACACCCCTGACATGGGAATTGCGATGTATAGTTCGCATTTGCGAACACTGAGCAAAAGGAGGGACTTCACATTTGCGACCAAAAATGTCGCATTTGCGAAATTCCCATACTCGCATTTGGGAACAACGTAGTCGCATTTGCGATCCCTGGCCAGTAAGGGCACCTTCGCATTTGCGATGAATAGTTTGGATTTGCGATGAATAGCTCGCACTTGCGAGCTCGCATTTGTGATGCTGGCTTCGCATTGCAGATCAGTTGCACCAGCAAATTTCCAAGTTCAAAAATGCAATCTGTGGCCTATCCAAAACTCACCCGAGCCCTCGGGGCTCCAAACCAAATACACACACTACCTCAAAAACATCTTATGAACCTATCCATGCAATCAAGTCGCCAAAATAACATCATATACATCGTATTAAACCTCAAAATCCATGAATTCTATCAAATTTCATAAAACATCAAATTTTCCATTTTAAGTCCTAAACACGTCAAACGAAATCCGTTTTCAACCAAACTTTACAGAAAGGACTTAAACCATATATAAGACCTGTACCGGGAACCGGAACCAGAATACGAGCCCGATACCATCACTTTCTAATCAGATTTCATTTTTATTTTCCTTAAATATTTTCAGAAAACAATTTACTCAAAAATTCATTCCTCGAGCTTGGGACCTCGGAATTCGATTCTGGGCATACGCACAAGTCCCATATTTTCCTACGGACCCTCCGGGACCGTCAAACCATGGGTCCGAGTTCGTTTACCCAAAATGTTGACCGAAGTCAAATTTATTTATGTTAATATTAAATCTTAGCATTTTTTACAGAATTTCATATTTAAGCTGTCCGGATACGCGCCCAGACTGTGCACACAAATCGAGGAAACTACAAATGAGGTTTTCAAGGCCTCGGGAGTACGGAATGGGGTAATAAAACAAGTGATGACCCAAGGGGTCATCACATTGATAGCCGCTCAGGGCTGATTTTTGATATCGTACCTCTCGAGCCTGATGGCCCATTTGGCAAGTCGGTCTTACAGTTCAGGTTTATGCAATATATTTCGAACAGGATATGTTGTTAAAACACATATACGGTGACATTGAAAGTAAGGCTTCACTTTTCGAGATCCACTTATTAATACAAGAGCTAATTTTTCTATGTGTGGATACCTAGTTTAAGCATCTCCCAGGGTTCGACTTACATAGTAGACAGAAAATTGCGTACCTTGCTCATCTCGAACCAACAAGACACTCACCTCTACCTCGAACACTGCTAAATACAAGTATAGCGTTTCATCCTCCTTTGGGGTGTAGAGCAAAGGCGGGCTTGAGAGATACCGTTTCAACTCCTCCAAGGCGTGTTGGCACTCCAGAGTCCACTCGAAGTTGATTTTATTTTTGAGTAGGGAGAATAAATGATTGCTCCGATCTGATGACCTTGAGATGAATCGGCCTAACGCCGCTATCCGTCTGGTCAGCCGTTGTACGGTCTTCATGTTGTTCACCACCGTGATTTCTTTGATGGACTTGATTTTGTCGGGGTTGAATTCAATCCCCCTGTTTGATACCATGAAGCCTAAAAATTTTCCCGCACCAACGCCGAAGGCGCATATCTTAGGGTTGAGCTCCATGTTGTAACTTCTAAGGATGTCGAAAGTTTCTTGCAAATGAGTCAAATGGTCTTCTGCGCGCAGAGACTTAACTAGAATGTCATCAACGTAAAATTCCATAGACTTGCCTATTTGATGTTCGAAAATCTTATTAACTAGGCGCTGGTATGTGGCCCTGCGTTTTTTAGCCTAAAGGGCATTACATTGGAGCAATATGTGACATACTTCGTGATGAACAAAGTTTTTTCCCTATCCTCGGGGTTTATTTGAATTTGATTATACCTGGAGTAGGCGTCGAGAAAGGTGAGGACCTCGTGGCCAGCCGTGGCATCAATCAATCGATCAATGTTAGGCAGCGGGAATGAATCTTTAGGGCATGCTCTATTTAAGTCCTTATAATCTATGCACATTATTAACTTGTTCCCTTTTTTGGGAACCACTACTACATTGGCCAACCATTCGGGATATTTTGCTTCCCTGATGGACCCTATTTTGAGGAGTTTTGTTACCTCGTCTTTGATGAACGCATGCTTTACCTCGGATTGAGGCCTCGTTTTTTGCTTCACCGGTTTGAACTGGGGTGGACGCTTAGTTGATGGGTGGATATTTCTAGTAGGATTCCTATCATATCTAAGTGGGACCAAGCGAAGCAATTAACGTTGTTAATAAGAAATTGAATGAGTTTCTTCCTAAGTTCGGGGGTTAATCCCGTTCCCAGGTATACCTTTCGATCTAGAAGATGTTCCATCAAAACAGCTTGTTCCAGATCCTCGACCGTCGATTCTGTTGCGTCCGACTCTTCGGGGGAAACGAAGGTTATAGGGGTGAGGAAGTCTTCTTCATCATCCTCGGGGACCTGTTTATCTTCTGACCCCTCCGAGGTGGAGTATATGGACGTCAGTGCCATGCCATGTACTGCGAACGTTTCCTTGGCCGCGTGTTGCTCACCATACACCATTTTTATGCCATCTCTGGTTCGGAATTTCAACATCTGGTGGAGAGTCCCGTACTGCCCTGATGCTGTGTATCCATGGCCTTCCTAGCAGGGCATTGTATTGATGTGTGGCTGGAATTCATGGTTTAATACGTTATATGCCTTACATTTTATGTGCGTTAATGATAAAAATACACTTTGTATGTTCATAATGGAGTCTATTTCATGTGTAGGTGAATTGGAGATGGAAGCCCGGCTAAATCGATGCAAATACGTCGAAAATACGCTCAAGAGGCGAAGAGGAGTGCACCGGGCTATAGCCGAGCGTTTGAGCCTTAAGGCCAGGCCTAGCCTGGCGTTATCCAGGCGCCAGAGCCCAAACGCCAGGCCTGGCCAGGCGTTATCCAGGCGCCAGAGCCCAAACGCCAGCCCTGGCCGGGCGTTATCCAGGCGTTTGGCCTGTAACGCCTGGACCCTGATCCGGTCAAATCCGAGTTTTGAAGAGTTTTAAGTGTTTCCCGGTTGGAATAGAAGTCTCCTACACGTTTAGGGTGTATCCCAAACATATAAGTAGACCCAAAAACACAACCTTGAAGGGGGGAAGCCATTAAAGTGAAGAGACACCTGTGGAATACGGCTCAGAGAAGCAAAACATTGATTTTTATAGCTTTTATTCATTACTTTGTTGTTTAATTATGCAAGTTATTTTGGGTTTGATTCTTATGAACATGTTTAGCTAATTTCTTTAATATAGGGTTTTGGTGGAACCCGTTGGGGATAAACTTATTGTGATATTAATATAGTCTTTATTGGTTGATTAATCTCTATTTGTTCAACTGCGTTCTTGTTGTAGTTGATTGAAGGGCCCTCAATTAGCTGTTCCTATTTATTATGTATCTACTTGAGAGAGAGTGCATATTTAGGTAGTTGTTTGAACAACATCACTCCCGGAGTATAGACGAAAGTCATAACCGAGGGTTTAGAGGTTGGATTAGAGATAACGATACCTCGGGTGCAATCTAAAGTGAACTGTAATGCAATCTAGCTAGCGTAACTTGAGAGAGTGCGTCTAGTAAATTATCATAATTACTTGAGAGAGATTTGTGGTAGATAGAGTGTTCATGATTGATAGAGACAACTAATCAAACTGTAGGAAGTATCCGAGAAGGAAGTTCACCGACGGGGGAAACCATAACCTTAGACCTTTATTACAATTGTTTACACCTTATTGTAGTTAATCTTTAGTTTTAGTATTTTCATTCAGTTGTAGTAGTTTAAAAAACACCAAGTGACAGTTTAGTATTCTGACAGCGTGCTTGATACATTAACTCCCTGTGGGATCGACTCTAGGCTTAATACCCCAGATTATATTTGCAACGCCCGTTTAGTCTTTTATTAGACATAGTTGAGCATGATCAAATTTTGGCGTCGTTGCCGGGGAATTAGCGGTGTTATCAATCAAGTTGGAAGAAATACAAATTTCTGATAAATAGTCAATTTTCTTCAAATTTTCGTTTATACATTGAAAGTTTAAAGTTTGCTAATGTGTTGCAGGTGCATGCCTAGAAACTCATCGAGAACTGGTGAAATAGTCGAAGCCTTATCAGACCCCGAGAAATTTTTCAAGGCCCTAAATCGGACCAATCAGAAAAGCAAGCAGCAACCACCAATTGAACAATTTGAACCCGATATGGAAGATCCAAACAACAGAAACAATAATGGGGATGTTGTGGTAGACCCAGTCGCTCAAATAGGGGAAGAGGCTCCTTTATATGACTGGGCACAACCCACAGCTGAGAATTTGGCCACCGCAATACTAGTCCCTCAGATACAGGCCGAGTCCTTCCAGATAACAAATAATATGTTGCACTTATTGCAGAACAAGGGACTATTCTCAGGGTCATACATCGAAGACCCCCAGCAGCATTTGAAAAACTTCCTGTCAATTTGCAAAATACAGAGGCAGCCAAATAATTATGGGTACTAAACTAAATGATTTTACTTTTAGTTAACTCATCAATTAATTTATAATTAGACAAAACTAAGTTAAAATTAGTTACTACTTTTTAAAAAGTTTAATTTGAATAGATTAATTAACTTAAATTGGCCAAAGGAGGTTTAAAATCAGACCTGGGCCAAAACTACCAGAGCCCAATCCCTATTTCTATACACTCAAACAACCCAGCCCAAATCCCTTACACCCGGCCTTAACAAAAACGACACCGTTTTAGGCCAAGTCCAATCCCAGCCATTGATCTATCTTTGATCCAACAGCAGGGAACTGACCACCTTTTAATATTTAAGTGTCCAAACCCTACCCCACCCCCCTCATTTCACCAAAGCCTAACCCCCATCCCCTCCGTCTCTTTCTCTTCTATATAACCAAACCCTAGCCGCCCTAGGATTCCCACCTTGCTCCAGCCACCGGACCTCAACCAATCCGGACCAAAATTTTACCAGATAGTCCCCACGACCTCCCTAATCCTACCCCACTGAAGGTTTACCTAAATCACCGTGCAATCGTGAGTTTTGCCAGATCTAAGAAGCTGTCAGAACCCTAATTTGTGCTAATGACGAATCCAAGCGGCTCTGTGACTCAAAATCACATGAGTCGATGGCTCTTGACAAGAGCCGTCGGTTCATGTGAGTAAGGGTCACTTTTGGAGGTCGCCGTAGTCCGGCCTAACTCCGGCTAGTTGCTGTAGTTCGTCCAATCCCCTCAAACGTGTATCCCCACTTCCTTTTTACGTGTTTATTGATTTGTTAGCGTAAATAGGCCCTAGTTACTCCCTGTTTTCCTTTATTTATTTATTTTTCTTTTACCTGTTCATGTTTTCTGTTTTTTTAGTTTAAAGTCCCAAATGCATTTAGCTTAGGTTTTTATCACTAGTTTTGTATGATTTAACTGTTCAAGTTTAGTAATTTGTATGATCAAGATTAGCATTAGGTTTTTTTTAGTTTCCTTTCTCTGCTAATTTTCAGACATTTTTATATTAGTTCATTCTGTCAATAAACAAGCATGAACAACTGATCGATTAAATCCCCGAATTCATAGGTTGAAATGCTTGTTAGTAAAACAGCCTCTATTAGTTGTTTTGCTCATGTTTTGTTTTTGTTTTAGCTTTGATTTTGCTGCCTATGTTTTTAGTCTCAATTAGATGCTAACTTCAAGTTAATCATAGTTAAATTGCGACTCTTAGGTTAGATTGGCCTATTCAAGTAACTTAAACAAACTAATTCCCCCTAGGCTCAAGTGAAACTTAAACAGACTTTAATATAAGAAAACTGACTAAGTCTAAACAACTTAGTTAACTCTCATTAATCAACAAAAATCCTAAAAAATCAGTTGATGATTAGAAAACTAATCAACCAATTAGGCTAAAAACTCAGTTCTAAAACAATGTTTGGTCATGATTTAACCTAGACTTATCAAGACTAATTTAGTTAACAATAATTTCTCATAATCACTTGTTTAATAGATTAACCTATTCTAATAGTCTCTTACACTAACTAAGTCCTAAAATATTCCTAAAGTAATTAATTTACGACTAATTAACTTAAACAAATCATTTAACCTAGGCTTGATAATTAGTTAAGTTTCTGATTTTAGGTAAGTGAGTTGACTTAATTAAACTAAATGAGTTAACTTAATTTAAGAAGTCAAAACTAATTGGTTTACTTTAATTAATTGATTTAAACATAAGTAAGTAGTATGAAACTAACTCTAGGCATTTAATCAATTAACCTTTAATTAATTAACTCAACCTTAGTTAAGAACAATTAGTTGTCACCTAAAGGGAATAACTAGTGTCAGTTAACCATAGTTAAATAGTAACCCAAGTAAGTAACCCTGGTTACCTGATGGTAAATATAGGGGCTTCAAAGGGGTACATGAGGAAATATATATTAGGAAATCAGATTTTTTAAGGGTAAGAGAGTCATTTTAATGGGTAGGATAGTTCTAGAAGAGGGGGTAGCTGTCCCAAAGATAAGGGTGACAGCTGCCCTATGTACTATTTTGGTACTATTTTCAGCTTTGTATAGGTAATATTCAAAAGAATATCCCATTCCCAAGTTCATAAGTAGATGTCCTAGTTCAGTTGCTATGTTCTCTTTTCTGAATTTTGGGGTTTTCTGGAAGTTTTCCTTCAAACATTCATACCCAAGATTTCTTGGTGTATTCTTGCTGGATTGTTTGGTTTTCTTTGGGGTTTCTGTTTGTTGTTGCTGATTTCTCTTCCTCCTTGCTGTTATTGTTCCTACTTGACGTTTATTTGGTCAAGTCTCTTTGTTGTTTTTCTCTTTAAAGGTATGTATCAGTTCATCTTTTCTTAATGAAATTTTTGGACTAGAATCCTCATTTTCTGCTCACTGTGTAAACCTGGCTGTTCTTGATGAATGAAGTTACTGTTCTTGTTTTGGTAAATGTGACTGTGTAGATGTTTATTCCCATGATAAAGATTCTGTGAATGTGATAGGTAATGTCTTGGTGTTAGTATTTCTCCTGTTGGTGCATGATTGTTTGCTTACGATTATATGTGATAAGTACTCATGGTCCTATATTAGGAAACAATCTGCATTAAGGCGTTTAATCTGACCTTCTCTATGGTCATNCACCCCCTTAGCAGTGCACAAAAATTAGTATGGTTGGCTGAAGTTTACCCTTTTTTTTAAAAGGGTATAAAATACGTAATTAAGAGGGACATTAGAGTGAGGAATCTGAACCTTTGATTGGTCAGATTTATCCTCTTAAATGCCTAAATGAGCAAGCCTCTATATGGTTTGGAATTATGTTGAATTAGCACTAGGGTAGATGAATCTGACTTTCTAATAGTCAAATTCACCCCATTAATAGTGTGTAACAGTAGTTCAGCTTTGCTGAAAATTATCGTTCAAAGGATATAAGTGTGTAATGAGATGGAGCTTTAGGAAAGTGAATCTGAAGTAACAAAATAGTCGGATTCACTCCTTAAAAATGACCATAATAGTCAAAATATTTGAATAAATGCTTGCTGCAATATGTTGCATGACATAAAGATGACAGTTAAAGAGTCTAAACGAAGTAATATCACTGGGTTTGAATCTAACCTTTTCTATGGTTAGATTCAATCCATTAGAAGGCATGAACATATTTTGTTCGCCTATGGCATCATTAAGGTTGAATCTAACTCCCTTTTGTGACTAGATTCATCTCACAAAATGCCCAAAGGTCTGTCGTTAATACTGTCCAAGTACTCAAGCTTTGGACTTATAATTAAAATGCAGGTTTAAGTCTTCGAAGGACATGTTTGCTGGCTTGCACAGGAGCAGCAACTAGTTTTGTTTTTCCCTTCTTTATTTTTCCTGTTAGTAAATCAGTATTACTATGATTCAGGATTAATGTAATAGTAATAGCATATCTACAGTCTTCTATGTACATTTCTCCTTTTTCAGTTGTAAATATGGACTGAACTATATAAATTTATGATCAGTTGTATTTTTCTTAATTCAGAAACGTTTATTACTATAGTAGTTATGGTCCAGAAGTGCCAAGGTCACCCGAGCTGGGCCAGACTCGTAAACATGGACCAATTGAGCCTAGTAGCGTCTGAATTTCAGGCTATGGGGCCTGGAATGTTAGACCTATTAATTGTGTTAAACAATTTGTAACCAGTCCTTTTTCTCTTCTGTTGTCAATTAGCATGAGAAGCGTTTTCATTCACGAAATCCGCTGTAAATTCTCACTACTGAACACAAATGGGTTTTCAAATCGATTGTCAAAAAGGTAGAACCAGAAATCCGGATCTTTTCTTAAACTGTCTGCTCCAAATAAAAGCAACCATAGTTTAATTCAGTTTTTTTTAAGGCTTGTTTTGTCAAAAAATTTAAGACAAAATTCCATGTTAGACCCATGAGCTGTATATAAATACTCTTGTTTAGTATAGAGGAGTAGATCAAACGGTAAAGAAATCTTGTGCACGTAACCTCATATTCACAATTCAAAATTTGCCTTATCTCTTACCATATAGATGTGAGATGTATTAGTATGTTTGTTCTTAACTATTTTTTTTCGAATAATGTCCAAATGACCTAATTAGGATGGCCTAGAGTGATGCAATTTGGGGCTTAAATAAGGCCATATCCCAAAACATGTTATCTTTAGGCTATTAAACATCATTTTAGGTAATCCTTAGGTAGAATGAACACCTTTACTTTAAAACTTGACAAAAATCGAGTATTACCTCAAATTACCTTAACCTACACTCGGGAGTGGAAACTCATGCCCCCGAACCTCACTCCAAACAACTAATGAAACGCATATAACAACCACGGGTGCATTTCATGTGACGTGATTACCATGTGTTCAAAAACAACAAGTGTACGTCATCGTAACTTGGCCAAGATAAATCCATAAAAACGTCCTAATTGATTTTAAAACTAAAATGTTCTTTCAAACAGAAAACATAAAGAATAATCAAATATCACCTCAAATAGGCACTGTAAAACTGTCACGACCATAGTCCTTACTACGTAATCTACACTCGGGTTCGACAACTCATGTCCCCGTCTTCAACTTCAAATTATGTTAAAATCGCGTGTTGCAATTAAGGGTGCATTTCATGTGGCGTAATTGCTATATGTCTAAAAAACAAACAAGTGCACGCCATCATGACTTGTTTCAAGATAAATCCATAAATATTAAAAGCGGCTAAAAATTGAAAAAGGCTAAAAAGCACAATAGGTTTAAAATATGTAAATAATTAGATAATTAGGTCAAAATATTAATAGTTAAGCGACCGTGCTAGAATCATGGAACTCGGGAATGCCTAACACCTTCTCCCGGGTTAACAGAATTCCGTACTCGGATTTCTGGTCGCAGACAAATTAAAATAGAGTCAAAATTTCCTCGGTTTGGGATTTTTAAATAACACGGTTTCCCGGATCATCGTCAAAAATCTGGGTGGCGACTCTGAAATAAATAAATAAATCCCAAATCCGAATAATGTCACATAAAGTGGAAAAACTCCCTTATTAACCCTTCATTAATCCAGGGGTAGTGGAAAAGGGAGGTGTGACAGCTCTGGCGACTCTGCTGGGGACTCGAACCCAGAATCTCTGGTTCAGGGTTCAAGAATTCGAGCTTAGAATAACTGTTATATTTGGCTTTATTATCTGATTTTACATGTTTGAACATAATGTGCTAAATGCCGCTTTATACCGCTTTGATATTATCTGAACTGTATATAAAATTGTGCCGAAACCCTCTTCTCTCTGAGTCTTCTAAATCATCTGGGAAGTGTACACTTCGTGTGACTTCTTTTTTGTTAGAGTCATATCCAAATTTTAAAATGAGGTACGGATAAGTTGCAAAGCCGGCGAAGCTTCTGTATTCCCGGTACGCTGCACCGACCTCGGCTCGAGCTATCCATTGGGGTAAGCCAAGTCTAGAACAATAAACCCCAGGATTTAAACATAGAATAACATAGCCTCATGCCGGATCCCTAAATAGGAACGCTTATTTGCATCATGTGCATTTGACTTAGGGGACTCAGCATAGGGGTTGGGTCCGTCTAGGACAGGTGTACCCGAAATAAAAGACTACCCTGATGCATTTTATTTGCTACGTATGCATTTATTTGTCACAGCTTGTGTATCGACCGGCTAAACCAAAAATGAGCAGAAAAACCAAGAGTGAGGTAGAATAGAGAATTTACCCTATTTTGAAAAATCCTCGTGTTTATCCCGAAACGCTGCAAAAATTTCTATAAAAAAAAAGGTATATATATATATATACATATATAAAACAAAATGAGAGGGTGTATATTTTTAGTTAATCAAGATTTTTCCCGAACTACGCTTTGTTTGATTCTCACTGGTGTGAGATACGTAGGCAACTCTCATCAGGTTCAAATCCATTTTTCAAAATCAAAAAAATATAGCCTTAAATAAAATTAGGTGACGCCATTATAGCCTAATCGCCCAAGTGGGGCGCCGGAAGGTCGTTCTGCAAGAATGGCCACCTGTGTTTTTGTCTTTAAATTTCGACCCAATTCGCGAACACTGCGTTAAAAGGCCGTATTCGCAAAGGTGGTCCATTTTCTTTAAGCCCTTTGCCCAAAATGACACTTTTTGAAAAAATTTCTTCGGTATTAATAAAAAGAACGAATGTGCAGGATGAATACAGTTGAAAACATCCCCTTCAAAGCATTCGAGGAAATCCCTCTGGGACTCCATATGTGGTGGAGCAACTTGGGGGAGACCAGTAGAAAGTATGTTATAAAAGCTTTAGGGGGACTTACTAGCCTTTTAAAGATCAAGCCGAGGTTGGACATCGTCGAAGCTCTAGTACCGTTCTGGGATCCCGCCCACAATGTATTCCACTTTTCGGACTTCTAGTTAACACCCACGCTGGATGAAATAGCAGGATATGCTGGTCTCAATGACAATCTCAGAAGTCGGTACCCAGTGGCGCCCAAGGCAGTGACTCCCCTCAAGTTTTTGGATCTGTTGAACATTAGCCGGGACGTCCAAGAACCACATTTGTCCGAAGGCTTCTGCACTTTCTACTTTCTTTACAGACGTTATGGAGATCCCCGGGTTTATGAGGCTAAATGGGAAGCCCGCCGGGGGCTAGCTTCTGTGGTTGCATTCTTGGGCACCTTGATCTGCCCAGAAGTGACGGATGCATAGACTTCGGACTGGTGGGAATAGAATACTTCATGATGAAAAAGTCCAATGGCACACTGATACCTATGGTTTTAGCTGAGATTTACCGTGCTCTTCGAGGGGTGCAACCTGCTCCTACAAATCTGGCTGATCGAACACCTCTGTCACCGCCCGGGCTACATGAACTACGACTTAACCGGTTTGAACTGCATCGAGGAACATGGTACTCGGGTAAAAGGCTACCAATTCCCTGAAGGCACAGAACCCTGGCACTCATACTTGAGCTCACTGACTGCCAACCAAATCGAGTGGACGTTCGGATGGCTCCCTCTCAATGAGGTTATCAATATGTCTGCTGAGGTTTGCTATCTCCTGTTAATGGGCCTGCGAAGCATTCAGCCATATGCTCCACACCGGGTCCTACGCCAGTTGGGGAGGCAACAGGGGGTTCCCCGTGATGAGGATTTAAGCCAACAAGACATTGAATTATGCCCAAGAGCTGCATTTCCTGAAGGCAAGGTCCGTCAAATTTAGAATGAGTGCAGGTTTCTAGAACCTCAAACTCGTGTGAGAGACTTATCCAAAGGGGAAGTGGAACCCACCTACACCTCTTGGTACGGTGTAAGAGGCAGGGAGCATCAAGAGCAAGAACGACCCGCAAAGAGGCCCCATGTACAACAATTTTCCGAGCAAACTCAAGAGCATTGGGCTTGGTTAGAAAAAGAGAACAACTACCGAGCCACCATAAGCAAATTGGAGGCCCAAGTCAGGGAAATCAAGTTCGAAAACATTCTACAAACTGCCTCAATCGAAGGAGAGAAAAATAGATTAACCCAAGAAAATGAAGCCCTCCGGGCCCAGATACAGGAACTGAAAACAGCTGCTGAGAACCCAGAGAGAAGCAGGACCGATGAAAGGCTTATCAACAGCCTGAGGCATAAAGTATGTATCTATGGGAATGAGTTAGACAAAGCCGGAGAAGAACTGGCCGAATTTCGGGCAAAACTAACAAGGAGTGCGGAAGAAAGAACAGAATTTGTTCAGAGACTAAAAAGGAAATATGACCACGAAGTCGTGGGCTTGAAAGAGAAATTGGTCGCCGTCGAGAACGAGATGGCCAAACAGGCGAAAAGGTTTAAAACAGAGAGGGAACAGTGCTATGCCATGATGGCTCGGTTAGAAAAAGAGTTGCAACAATGGCAAGAACAGAGTCACAAGGATGTCCAAACTTTAGAAGCAAGATCCCAACAGATCGGGCGCCTGCTTCAAGAGAAAGGTATTATCAGGCGAAGGATCCAAGAGATAGCTGACTACATCGTCACCAAATGTCAGGAATGCGAAGATATGACTCGTACCACTTTCTTCTCAGCGATTATGATCTTCGTCCATAAGATAATGGATGACCTTTACCGCCTCCGACAAGACATAGCACGCAGGCCCGTGGAAAGGTCGAATGATGCCCCACCAGCCCCTGGAGCAACGGAAGCACTAATGTATTCTTGATATTTTCGAGTATGTACTTCACTTTTCTAGTCATAGTCATATGTTGAGCCCACAATAGTCTTTATATTTTTGAAAATGTGTGTCAAGTCTGTTTTCCAAACTCTGTAATTCCAAAAATGGGCTGTTAACTTTCTGTAATCAAAAGTGTTTGTTTAATGAATGGAATTTTCTTGGAATGAAGCCTTAGAAAATGACATATGCATTTCTTTAGGTTTTGCTAACATGAACTACGTGACGGTCTGATTCACGCGGCGCCGTGATACGTAGGCAATCCACATAGGATTCGATCATAACCATGAGAAAGGAAACCAAGCAAGGAAGTAAATAGCAGACGCAATAACCAAGGAAAGGGAAAAATAATAACCAAAAGAAAAACAAACCAAGAGATAAGGCCGGATGAAATACACAACTGTGGCGAAGACAAATAGAAAAGCATCAGGTGCATTGCATACCCCGTACGGGCAATTTGTCTATGTTTTAAAACTAACGTTTGTTGGTTCAATCTTTAAAGGTACTTTAAGGTGGTTGGTTTTGCGGTAACCTGGCTTCCCATCCTTACTTCACAAGATCGAAGGGGGCATAGAAATGAAATGTGAAAGTCACCTGCCCATCGTCAACTCCACCTTGGAAGACCTAAACCCTGCCATCCCAACATCGGAGTCCGCAACAGCGGAAGAAAACACGGCTCTGCGTCGCCGCATGCTAGAAATGTGGGACGCATGGTCCAATGGTATGAAACCACCTAGTATTATCGCGGGATTCCCAGAGATAATCCCCAGGGAAGGAGGGACGTCCAATATCCCCATAAGCTACCCGGCCACGCCATTTGGATATCCAACCATGTCGGCTCATTTTGCCGGAAGGCCTTCTGAGGTTCGCCCCTAGGCTTTGTTTTCTAGTGCGTCTTCCAACATTTTTTCCGCACCACCAATCTCTGCCACGGCCCCACCAACTATCTCAGGACCAAGTTTCGAGCCACCAGCGTTCACATTTCAAACACCGTCCGTCCATCAGGATACTGCTCATGCTGCTCCCAATGCATATCTCCAAAAAACTCAGCCCGAGTTCACTTTGGGACAGGATAAGAAAAGCTTCAAAAATGAAGAAATAACCCGGAAAATGAGGAGTATTGAACAGAGCCTCAAAAATATACAAGGGCTAAGCGGGCAGAAAAGTGTCTCCTAAGCAGATTTGTGCATGTTGCCGCACGTCCATCTGCCTCTCGGGTTCAATACTCCCAAGTTCGAAAGATACGACGGGCATGGAGACCCCATAGCCCACCTGAAAAGATAGTGCAACCAACTCAGGGGAGCAGGCGGGAAGGAGGAACTTCTCATGGCGTTTTTTGGAGAAAGTTTAACGGGAATTGCATCAGAATGGTATATGGACCAGGATATATCCCGTTGGCATATATGGGATGACTTAGCCCGGGATTTTGTCCGACAATTCCAATACAATGTGGACATCGCTCCCCATAGAAACTCGCTGTCCAATCTCAAAAAGAAACCCTCAGAGAGTTTTAGGGAGTACGCCCGCAAATGGCGTGAGCAAGCATCCAGGGTCAAACCTCCGATGGATGAGGTTGAAATGGTGAGCGTTTTTCTTCAAGCGCAAGAAGCTGATTACTTCCAGAATATGATGTCTGCCATGGGCAAACCATTCGCGGAAGCAATTAAAATTGGAGAAATGGTGGAGAACGGGTTAAAAACTGGTCGTATCCTGAGCCAATTTGCCATAAGAGCAACCTCTCAGGCTATCCAAAGCGGGTCTGGGGTTACGGCCAACAGGAAAAAGAAAGAAGAAGGGGCCATGATGGTTTCCGATGTCAGGAAACCTCGACAGTACCCACGCCCATTTCCTAAAGCCTCCCAGCATTATTACCTTCACCAAGATACAGCTTATGCTTCGCCCCCTTTTCCCTATGCGGTAATGAATGCTCAGCCACATCCCAGGCCGCCACAACAATACAATCAGAATAGAACTCCACCCCCAAGAAATAACCATCATCCCCCACCTCCATATAATCAATGCCCGCCTCAAAACAGCTACCCATACAATGCCTACCCCAGAGAGCCACCAAGGAGATTTAATTTCATTCCCATCGGAGAGCCGTATTCCAGTCTCTTCCCAAAGTTGATGCAGATGGGGCTCCTGGAACCCGTACCT
Organism: Nicotiana paniculata; assembly: GCA_005239505.1. Lineage (NCBI taxonomy): Eukaryota > Viridiplantae > Streptophyta > Magnoliopsida > Solanales > Solanaceae > Nicotiana > Nicotiana paniculata. The sequence goes on along the minus strand of ML342189.1, from coordinate 6,880 downwards.
CCAAACGGGCAGAATGCCCAATCACCATCATTTAGACGGGGTACCGGTTGTTCTTATCATTCCGGAATAGAAGGGCACGACACAGAGGACTGTTGGAACCTCAAAAGGGCCGTGGAAAATCTTATAGAACAAAAGAAAGTAGTTTTAAGGGACGAAGAAGCTCCCAATGTGACAAACAATCCACTGCCCGCCCACAATCATGGGCCCCTCATTGGCATGATTTGCGAGGACCGAGATTTTGATCCAGCTCTAAAGTCCATCATCGCCATTGCAGATGTAGAAAGAAAACCTAAGACGGCACCCCATCCGGCCAAGGAGATGAGAAAGAGCAGCCCCGTCCCCCAGGTCACGGAACAGACTGAGACTGGGACAAACAAGAGACCCTCTAAAGATGATGTCCTTTACATCCCCAAAGCACACAGGTAAGAACAAAGTGTTTTGAGCCCTCCCAGACGGTTAGAATTCAACAGGGCAATAACGAATGGCTCAAAAATATATATCCCGAAGCGGACGTACGCGGTGCGGGGGAAAATAATTTCACCCAAGCTGAATGAGCCCATGGTTATTAGCCGCGCGTTGCAAACTCCCATAAAGAATACTACTGCCATCCCATGGGATTACCGCCGGACAGTGGTGACATACAAAGGGAAAGAGATTACCGGGGAGACAGGCGATGTAAACTCTTCAGAGAAATACCTCGACCCGGAAAAGCTAAACAAAAGCAAGATGAAACGTTTTCCACCCAAAAGGCTGATCAGTGCTGGAGAGGCAGAGAAATTCTTCAAGAATATGAGAACCTCTGAATACGCCATAATCGAAGAGCTCAGGAAATCCCCTTCCTAGGTTTCACTTCTTTCCTTGTTGGTGAATTCGAGCGAGCATCAGAAGATCCTGATCAAAACCCTCAACGAAGCATACGTTCCGGCCAACACCACGGTCGAACAAATGGAGAGGATGGCAGAACGATTTTTTGAGGTCAACCGAATTTCGTTCAGCAAGAATGATTTTCCCCGAGGGGGCCACCCACAACAAAGCTCTCCACCTAACTGTTAAATGTGACGGTTACTACGTGAAGAGAGTTATGATGGATGGTGGGTCTGGGGTTGATATTTGCCCTCTATCAACCTTACAAAGAATGGAGATCGGGACTGAAAGAATCAGGCCCAAAAATGTGTGCGTCCGTGCATTTGATGGTATCAAAAGGGACATGATCGGGGAGATTGATCTGGTTTTGAAAATCAGCCTTGTAGACTTCGAAGTAACGTTCCAGGTCATGGATATTGATACTTCCTACAATTATCTCTTGGGAAGGCCTTGGATCCATACGGCAGGGGCAGTGCTGTCCACTCTCCACCAAATGGTTAAGTTCGAATATGAGGACCAGGAAATCGTGGTCCATGGGGAAGATGAACAATCCATTTACAGGGACCCGTTAGCCCCATGCCTGGAAGCAAGAGAGGGCAGCGAGCACATAGTTTACCAGGCTTTCGAGATTGTGGTTGCAGACCAACATGAGGAAGGGACCCCATGCCCTCAACCCTTCCTATCAAATGCATCAATTATGGTCGCCAACGACATGATCAAACATGGGTACACACCCGGAAAAGGGATTGTGGTGTCCTTGCAAGGCATCAAAGAACCTGTCACCTTGCCTGTCAATAAAAAGTTCTTCGGCATAGGGTTTCAAGATACCCCAGACGATGAACAATGGTCCAACCAACGCAAGAAAAATGGTTGGTTATTGCCTCAGCCAATACCACATATCACCGCATCATTTACCAAGACAAAATACGTGGAAGAAGAAGAAAAGGTTTTAACGGCCGAAGAAATAGAAGAAATATGCGGAGCAATGAGGCGAATGTTGTATGAGGCCCATATGGTCCAACCAGGAGTGGGCCCCAGCACTGTCGAAGTACAATATATGGGACCTGATGCCAAGTTGCAAAACTGGGAGGCTACTCTATTCCCCGTCCGGCGGGAATCTCGGTAGTTCAGCTTTTGCCATCCTTTCTGCACTATGAGTTATTTCAGGGTGTAACTCAAGTTTTAAATTCTTGCCTTTAAATTTCGATGTAAACCCTCCTATGTCCAAATTCAATGAAATGAAATCAAAATCTCGTCGTCTACTATTGTTTCTGATTTTTGTTTACTTGTCTTATTTTTTCAGTCCTAATAATGCGGCTTTAAAAAACATGACATGCTTGCGGACTCCCTGCTCTGATCCTAATACGTCGTCTAGACTCGAAATAATGAATCAAGAACTGGAATATGATGAAGAAGAGGCTTTCAGGGAAATAAATTGAGAATTAGAACAATTCAAGAATAAGCTTAAGACAAATTTAAACGAAACATAACCCGTTAACTTGGGCAGTGAAGAAGAGATTCGAGAAACCATGATAAGCGTACATGCGGATGAAAATACTATTGACGCCTTGATTCAACTCCTATTAGAATTCAAGGACGTATTTGCTTGGTCCTACGAAGACATGCCCAGATTAAGTATGGACTTGGTTGTGCACAAATTGCCCAGCTACCCCGATCATCCACCGATCCAACAAAAACAGAGGAAGTTCAAAACAGACATGAGTGACAAGATCAAAGAAGAGGTCGCTAAACAACTAAAGGCTGGAGTAATCCGAGTGGTCCAATACACCACCTGGCTAGCCAATGTGGTTCCGGTGCCTAAAAGGAACAGAAAGATCCGAGTATTTGTCGACTACCGAGATCTGAATAAAGCCAGTCCCAAAGATAATTTTTTGCTACCAAATATACACATCTTAGTGGACAATTGTGCCAAACATGAGGTGCAGTCTTTTGTGAATTGCTATGCCGGATATCACCAGGTGTTGATGGATGAAGAAGATGCAGAAAAGACAACCTTCACTACACCCTGGGGAACATACTGTTACCGAGTCATGCAGCTTGGTTTAAAGAACGATGGGGCTACTTATATGAGGGCCATGACCGCTATATTTCATGACATGATGCATCAGGAGATTGAGGTATACGTGGATGATGTGATCGTTAAGTCTAGAACCCAAAATGACTATGTGCAACTTTTAAGAAAATTCGTCGAACGCCTGCGCAAATATAATTTGAAGTTAAACCCAGCCAAATCCGCTTTCGGAGTTCCATCCGAAAAATTACTGGGATTTATAGTCAGTCGACGGGGCATCGAGCTGGACCCAACAAAGATAAAATCTATCCGGGATCTCCCACCCCCAAGAACCAAGAAGGAAGTCATGAGTCTGTTGGGTAGGTTGAATTACATCAGCAGGTTCATCGCTCAGTTGACCTCCACATGCGAGCCTATATTCAAGCTATTGAAAAAAGATGCGGCCATCGAATGGACAAACGAGTGCCAGGGCGCTTTTAACAAGATCAAAGAATATCTGTCAAATCCTCCAGTGTTAGTCCCACCAGAACTAGGGAGGCCTTTGTTCCTATACCTGACGGTGCTAGAAAATTCCTTTGGGTGTGTTCTCGGGCAACAAGATGCGACCGGGAAGAAAGAGCAAACCATTTATTACTTAAGTAAGAAGTTCACAAGCTATGAGGCTAAGTATTCTCAGTTAGAAAGGACTTGCTGCGCTCTAACTTGGGTGGCTCAGAAGCTCAGACATTATCTGCTGGCCTACACCACCTACCTCATCACGAGGATGGATCCTTTGAAGTACATATTTCAAAAGCCAATGCCCACCGGGAGATTAGCCAAATGGCAAATCTTGCTCACAGAATTCGATATTGTCTATATCACTCGCACGGCTATGAAAGCTCAAGCATTGGCCGATCATCTAGCTGAAAATGCGGTCGATGATGAATACCAACCTTTAAACACTTATTTTTCGGATGAAGAAAGTAATTCCATTGAAGTAATCTCGGAAGGTGCCTACACCTGGAAAATGTTTTTCAACGGGGCGTCCAATGCGAAAGGTATCGGGATAGGGGCAATCTTGATTTCACCCGCGGGACAACACTACCTTGCCACGGCCCGCCTCCGTTTCTTCTGCACAAACAATACTGCCGAATATGAAGCTTGTATAATGGGCATGAACATGGCTATTGACATGGATGTAGAAGATTTGTTGATCAAAGAGGACTCTGATTTTGTCATGAAGCAGGCTCAAGGAGAGTGGGAAACTCGAGATGTTAAACTCCTTCCCTACAGGAAGCATGTGGAGAATCTTAGAAAACAATTCAAAACCGTCGAGTTCAGGTACATTACTCGGTGCCACAATGAGCTAGCTGATGCCCTGGCCACTCTAGCTGCAATGATAACCTATCCAGGTAATGTTCGCATAGACCCATTGGAGATCCAAATCAAGGAGAGACATGGTTACTACAACACGGTCAAAGTAGAGTCCGATGTCTGACCATAGTATTATGATATTAAAAGATTTTTGAAGACAAAAGAATATCCCGAGCAGGCCAACAGATGACCAAAAGAGAACCATCTGAAGTCTTACCAGCAGTTTCTTCCTAACTGGGGAAGTTCTGTACAAAAGGACACCAGATCTAATTCTGTTAAGATGTGTAGAGACAAAGAAGCCGAAAAGGTCATGGGCGAGGTCCATTCAAAGGTATGCGGTCCCCACATGAATGGGTACGTCCTCGCAAAGAAAATCTTGCGGGCTGGATATTATTGGATGACCATGGAGAAAGATTGTTTCGGTTTCGTCCGGAAGTGCCATAAGTGTCAAATACATGGCGACCTAATCCATGCGCCACCTTCAGAACTGCATCCTATGTCGGCACCCTGGCCATTTGTTTCTTGGGGAATGGATGTCATCGGGCCAATCGAGCCAAAGGCCTCAAACGGGCACAGGTTCATCTTGGTTGCTATCGACTATTTCACGAAATGGGTCGAGGCCGTCACGTTCAAAGCTGGCACTAAGAAAGTGGTAGTGGATTTCGTGCACACTAACATCATCTGTCATTTCGGTATCCCAAAAACTATCGTTGGCGACAACGCCGCAAATCTAAACAGTAACTTGATGAGAGAGGTGTGTGAACAGTTCCAGATAACACACCGCAACTCGACCCCTTACCGGCAGTGAGCATGTGATTTTTCACCTACTAAATACTCCTACAAATTTGCTAAATAATTTATTTTTTTTTAGGTTTCTGTTGAATTTCAGTGTCTATTTGTTAATTACTTATGATCATAATTCATCCTGTAAAATCTATGAAATATAAAAAATAACAAAAACATTTATTATTTGGCACAATCAGGTTTTGATAATTAGTTGCATAATTTAATCTTTTTTACTAAGAAAGTTATAGAATTTGTTCTTCAAATAATTATGGGTACTAAACTAAATGATTTTACTTTTAATTAACTCATCACTTAATTTATAATTAGATAAAACTAAGTTAAAATTAGTTACTACTTTTTAAAAAGTTTAATTTGAATAGATTAATTAACTTAAATTGGCCAAAGGAGGTTTAAAATCGGACCTGAGCCAAAACTACCCAAGCCCAATCCCTATTTCTATACACTCAAACAACCCAGCCCAAATCCCTTACACCCAGCCTTAACCAAAACGACACCGTTTTAGGCCAAGTCCAATCCTAGCCATTGATGTATCTTTGATCCAACGGCTGGGAACTGACCACCCTTTTAATAATTAAGTGTCCAAACCCTACCCCACCCCCCTCATTTCACCATAGCCTAACCCCAATCCCCTCCGTCTCTCTCTCTTCTGTATAGCCAAACCCTAGCCGCCCTAGGTTCCCACCTTGCTCCGGCCACCGGACCTCTACCAATCCGGCCCAAAATTTTACCAAATAGTCCCCACGAGCTCCCTAATCCGACCCCACTGAAGGTTTCCCTAAATCACCATGCAATTGTGAGTTTTGTCAGATCTAAGAAGCTGTCAGAACCCTAATTTGTGCTAATGACGAATCCAAGCGGCTCTGTGACTCAAACTCACATGAGTCGATGGCTCTTGATAAGAGTCGTCGGTTCATGTGAGTAAGGGTCACTTTTGGAGGTCGCCGTAGTCTGGTCTAACTCCGGCTAGTCACCGTAGTTTGTCCAATCCCCTCAAACGGGTATCCCCACTTCCTTTCTACGTGTTTCTTGATTTGTTAGCGTAAATAGGCCCTAGGTACTCCCTGTTTTCCTTTATTTATTTATTTTTTCTTTTACCTGTTCATGTTTTATGTTTTTTAGTTTAAAGTCCCAAATGCATTTAGCTTAGGTTTTTATCACTATTTTTGTATGATTTAACTGTTCAAGTTTAGTAATTTGTATGACCAATATTAGCATTAGGTTTTTGTTTAGTTTCCTTTCTCTGCTAATTTCCAGAAATTTTTATATTGGTGCATTCTGTCAATAAATAAGCATGAACAACTGATCGATTAAATCCCTGAATTCATAAGTTGAAATGCTTGTTAGTAAAACAACCTCTATTAGTTGTTTTGCTCATGTTTTGTTTGAGGTCGTCGTTTCTTTTAGTTTTGATTTTGCTGCCTATGTTTTTAGTCTCAATTAGATGTTAACTTCCAGTTAATCATAGTTAAAGCGACTCTTAGGTTAGATTTCCCTATTCAAATAACTTAAACAAACTAATTCCCCCTAAGCTCAAGTGAAACTTTAACAGACTTTAATACAAGAAAACTGACGAAGTCTAAANTAAACAACTTAGTTAACTCTCATTAATCAACCAAAATCCTAAAAAATCAGTTGATGATTAGAAAACTAATCAACCAATTAGGCTAAAAAATCAGTTCTAAAACAATGTTTGGTCATGATTTAACCTAGACTTATCAAGACTAATTTAGTTAACAATAATTTCCCATAATCATTTGTTTAATAGATTAACCTATTCTAATAGTCTCTTAAACTAACTAAGTCCTAAAATCTGCCTAAGGTAAT
>ML342186.1:0-34132 GCA_005239505.1 Nicotiana paniculata | reverse complement strand
CTCCGGAGCATCGAAACATGAAATACCGGATGAACTCCTGCCAAGCTGGGAGGTAAGGCAAGCCCATAAGAAACCTCCCCAACACGCCTCAATATCTCGAAAGGGCCAATAGACCTCGGACTCAACTTCCCTTTCTTCCCAAATCTCACAACGCCCTTCATAGGAGAAACCCGAAGCAGAACCCGCTCTCCGACCATATATGAAACATCACGAACCTTTCGGTTCACGTAACTCTTCTGTCTGGACTGGGCGGTACGGAGTCTATCCTGAATCACCTTGACCTTGTCCAATGCATCCTGAACCAACTCTGTGCCCAGTAGCATAGCCTCACCCGGCTCGAACCAACCCACCGGAGATCTGCACCTCCTACCATATAAAGCCTCATACGGTGCCATCTGAATGTTGGATTGATAACTATTGTTGTAAGCAAACTCTGCCAATGGCAAGAATTGATCCCATGACCCTCCAAACTCAATCACACACGCACGGAGCATATCCTTAAGAATCTGAATAGTGCACTCGGATTGTCCGTCCGTCTGGGTGTGAAATGTTGTGCTCAACTCCACCCTGGTACCTAACTCTTGCTTAACGGCCCTCCAGAACCGCGAGGTGAACTGAGTACCTCTGTCTGAATTAATAGAAACTGGAATACCATGAGGACGAACGATCTCCCGAATATATATCTCTGCCAACCGCTCCGATGAATAAGTAGTCAGTACCAGGATGAAATAGGCTGATTTGGTCAGCCGATCAACAATCACCCAAATAGCATCAGGCTTTCTTAAAGTCCGAGGAAGTCTAACCACAAAGTCCATGGTGATCCGCTCCCACTTCCACTCTGGAAGCTCAATCTGCTGAAGTAACCCTCCGGTCTCTGATGCTCACATTTGACATGCTGACAATTGAGGCACTTGGCTACAAACTTTGCTATATCCTTCTTCATCCTTCGCCACCAATAGTGCTGCCTCAAATCCTGATACATCTTCACAGTACCCGAATGGATGGAATACCGTGAACTATCGGCCTCTGTCAAAATCAACTCCCGAAGCCCATCAACATTGGGCGCACAAATCCGGCTCTACATCCTCAATACCCCGTCATCTCCAATGGTCACATCTCTGGCATCACCGTGTTGGACCTTGTCCCTGAGGACAAGTAAATGAGGATCATCATACTTCTGCTCCCTGACACGGTCGAATAAGGACGACCGAGAAACCATAAAAGCCAATACCTAGCAAGGCTCAGAAAGATCCAATCTCACGAACTGACTGGCTAAGGACTGAACATCTAAGGCTAAAGGCCTATCAGCTGCATGAAGATATGCCAAACTCCCCAAACTCTCCGCCCGGCGACTCAAGGTGTCGGCCACCACATTGGCCTTCCCCGGGTGGTATAATATAGTGATGTCATAGTCCTTTAGAAACTCTAACCATTTACACTGGCGTAAATTTAGATCCTCCTGCCTGAATATGTGCTGCAAACTCCGGTGGTCAGTATAAATCTCACAAGGCACACCGTACAAATAATGACGCCTAATCTTCAAGGCATGAACAATGGCAGCTAACTCAAGGTCATGGACATGGTAATTCTTCTCATGTATCTTCAACTGTCTGGACGCGTAGGCAATCACCATACCATCCAACATCAACACCGCTCCAAGGCCAACTCGTTAGGCATCACAATAAACTGTATAAGACCCTGAACCAGTAAGCAATATCAAGGTTGGGGCTGTAGTCAAAGATTACTTGAGCTTCTGAAAGCTCGCCTCACCCTCCTATGTCCACTGAAAAGGAGCACCCTTCTGGGTCAATCTAGTCATAGGGGCTGCAATCGAAGAAAATACCTCCACAAAACGGCGGTTGTAACCCGCCAAGCCAAGGAAACTGTGAATCTCTGTAACTGAGGACGGCCTGGGCCAACTCTGCACGGCCTCTACCTTCTTCGGATCCACTCGAATGCCCTCACACGATACCACGTGGCCTAGGAATGCCACAGAACTCAACAAAAATTAATATTTTGAGAATTAGCATACAATTTCTTCTCACTCAAGGTCTGAAGCACTGACCTTAGGTACTGCTCATGATCTTCCCGATTTCGGGAATAAACAAGAATATCATCTATGAAAACAATGACGAACGAGTTGATATATGGCCTGAACACACTGTGCATCAAATGCATAAATGCTGCGGGGGCATTAGTCAGCCCGAATGACATAACTAGAAACTCATAATGGCCATTCCGAGTCCTGAAAGCAGTCTTCGGGGTATCTGACTCCCGAATCTTCAAATGATGGTAACCTGAGCGCAAATCAATCTTAGAAAATACCTGTGCGTCCTGAAGCTGGTCAAATAAATCATCAATACGAGGCAAGGGATAACGGTTCTTTACTGTAACCCTGTTTAGCTGGCGATAATCAATACACATGCGCATAAAACCATCTTTCTTTTTCACAAATAAGGCAGGAGTACCCCAAGGTGAAACACTGGTCGAATAAAACCCTTATCAAGCAATTCTTGTAACTGATCCTTTAACTCCTTCAAATCAGGAGGAGCCATACGGTAAGGAGGAATGGAAATGGGCTGAGTGCCCGGCAACAAATCAATACCAAAATCAATGTCTCTATCGGGCGGCATGCCCGGAAGATCAGCTGGAAACACATCGGAATAATCCCGTACCACTGGAACTGAATCAGCAGAAGGGGTATCAACACTGACATCTCTCACATAATCCAAATATGCGGAATACCTTGCATAGCCAGCGTCACGGTCTTAGCGTGACAATAAGGAATAGCACAATGGGGCGACAACCAGTCCATGCCCAAGATAATATCAAAATCCACCATATCGAGAAACAATAAATCCGCACTGGTGTCAAAACCACGAACAATAACCAAACACGACCGATAAACGTGTTTCACAACAAGAGAATCTCCCACAGGAGTAGAAACATAAACAGGAGAACCCAAAGAATCTCGGGCTATACCCAAATACGTAGCAAAATAAGAAGACACATAAGAGTACATGGAGCCTGGATCGAATAGAACCGATACATCTCCGTGATAAACCAGTATAATACCTGTGATGATAGAATTGGAGGCAACAACCTCGGTATGAGTAGGAATAGCATAATATCTGGCCTGGCCTCCCCCTCGAAGTCGATCTCTACCTCCCCGACCTCCGCTCCTGGCTCGCTGGGCAGATGGGGTAGCAGCTGGAGCTAGGATCATGGCCTGAGAACTCTGCCGAGCACGCTGTGGTTGAAAAGTCTGTGAAGATGCACCCCTACCAAGTCTGGGGCATTCCCTAACCATATCGCGTGTATCACCACACTTGAAACAAGCTCTGGGAGGACGTGGTTGCTGTGACTGGCTAGGGCCAGGTCTGCTAGACTGACCCCTGAAAGCATCCCGCGCAGGAGGCGCGCTAGAAACTGGAGGTGCAAAGTAAGGCTCCTGAAGCCTGGGTGGAGCTGGGGTACCGCTGGCTGCTGGAAGAGCTGAATGAACTGGGCGTACCATATAACCCCTACCATGACGACCTGCTACTGGAGTACAGGCACCAGAGTAGTGGCCTGACTCTCGAGACCTCTTGGCCTCTCTCTCCTCTCGCTCCCTAGTGAGCATACCCTCGATCCTCCTAGCAATGCTCACTACCTGCTGATATGGAATGCCCATCTCCAACTCTTGAGCCATGCTAGATCTGATGGGTGGGGTAAGACCCTCAATGAACTGACGAACCCTCTCGCGTATAGTAGTAACCAAAACCGGTGCATGCCTAGCCAATCTGGTGTAACGGATAACATACTCTGAAACTGTCATAGCACCCTGGCGCAAATGCTCAAACTCTGCGCGCCATGCGTCCCTGAGGCTCTGAGGAACAAACTCCCTCAGGAACATATCTGAGAAATGGGTCCAGGTCAGTGAGTAGCCTCGTCTGGACTGTCTAACTCGTAGGTGCGCCACCAATCATAGGCGGCCCCGCAAAGCTGGAAGGTAATAAAGGAAACACCACTAGATCCGGCTATGCCCATAGTGAGAAGAATTCGGTCACACTCCTCTATAAATCCCAAGGCATCATCTGATGCTAGTCCACTGAATACCGGAGGGTCATACTTCTTGAATCTCTCAAGTCTCCGTTGCTCATCATCTGAAGCAGATGACCCTTCCTCGGGCTGAGGTGGCACTACAGGCGGTACAGGAATGATCTCTGGGACCTGCTCCATATGCAATCGCTGCTCATGAGTGCGGGCGGCGGGAGTCTGCGCTCCTCCCCCAGCCTGAGATGTGGCTGCAGGAAGGGGAAGCAACCCTGCCTGAGCCAGAGTGGTGTACATGGACATAAACTGAGCTAATGTCTCCTGAAGAGCTGGAGTAGTAGTGGCAGTAGGCGTGGCAGGTTTCTGGACCTCAACTGGATCTGCTGGTGGCACCTTGGCGGCAGCTCGCACAGGCGCTCTCGATGCACCACGTGCGCATCCTCGGCCTCTACCCCAACCATGGCCTTTGGCGGCTACTGTAGGGGGCACGGGTTCCTGATCGACCTAAGTAGCACGTTTCCTCACCATCTGTGAGAGAATAGAAAACAGAGGTTTAGAATTGATGTCAAAAGATGTTGCACGGCAAGGAATTCAATGAAGTGAAGATTTTTCCGAAACAGTTACATAACCTCTCGTAGATAAGAACAGACATCTCCGTACCGATCAGCGAGGCTCTAATAAACGGGCCTGTGTTCCGTGACTCTTATGAACCTAGAGCTCTGATACCAACTTGTCACGACCCAGTTCGCCCTCCGTGAACATGTCGTGATGGCACCTAGTCCCTATGACTAGGTAAGCCTAATAATGCGGAATAACAACATAAATGCGGAAATAAGTAAGTAAAAGAAAGCTAAACAATAAAAAAGGAAGACTGTATATAAAAGCCATTTGGCATATACAACCCAAAATAATACGGAAGTCTACAACATCACCCCAAAACCCGGAAACTCATGGGAACCACAGGCTAACAGCATATAATACACTACTCTAACTCCAGAATAACTATACAACTGAAAGGAGGGATAAACTTTTCAGCAAAAGCTGGAATAAGATAAAGACTCCTGGTCTGCAGACGCGGCAGATATACCTCGAAGTCTCTGTTGTATCTCTCAACCTCGGGGATAGTGCACCTAAGTGGAGGTACCTGGATCTGCACATTAAAAACATGCACAATAAAGGGCATGAGTACACCACATCGGTACTCAGTGAGTGCCAAGCCTAACCTCGTTCGGGTAGTGACGAGGAAGGTCGGGGCCCTACTGAGATCAACAATATAATAGGAATTGACAGTATGAAAACAGGCGGTAATAATGAGTACATCAGTGAAATAAGTCAGGTCAAACAAGGCAAAAAGAAAACACAAGAACAGAGTAAACCCGAAATATGTACAGCATAATAACAATGGTAACAATGAGGATTTCCCAGGATACCGTCCTGTAGTCATTTTCTCAACTGTCCGGTGTATCTCCCGGGATACCGTTCCGTAGTCCATCATATGTATATCCGAAGGATCTCCCGGGATACCGTCCCATAGTCCATGATATGTATATCCGAAGGATCTCCCGGGATACCATCCCGTAGTCCATGATATGTATATCCGAAGGATCTCCCGAGATACCGTTCCGTAGTCCATCATATGTATATCCGAAGGATCTCCCGGGATACCGTCCTGTAGTCCATCACATGTATATCCGAAGGATCTCCCGGGATATCGTCCCATAGTCCATCATATGTATATCCGAAAGATCTCCCGGGATACCGTCCGTAGTCCTTTCTCAACTGTCCAGTGGATCTCCCGGGATACCGTCCCGTAGTCCAGCTATCAATGTGCAGGGGGATCTATCGGGAATCGAACCCGTAGTCCCAAAGTAAATGTGCAGGGGGATCTATCGGGAATCTAACCCTCAGTCCCAAAGTAAATATGAAGGGGGATCTATCGGGAATCTAACCTGCAGCCCCAAAGTAAACAAACAAGGGAGGGGAGCTACCGGAATCCCACATCCGTAGTCCCAATGTAATTACGCAGCCACAACAAGAAGATATTCAGAAATAGAGTGCAAAAATACAAGGCAACAAGTAGTTCTAGCCTACTATGCTTCACGTAGTACAATTAAAGCAACTTAAGGAAATAGGCAATTTAGGGTAACTAGGCATGATTTTCCAAGCTAACATAGACTATAATAGCAAGTAGAATAAAACAGGTAAGAAAGAAACTCAGTCTAAATATTTAAAGTAAAATCAAATTTACAACAATTAGCATAAGTATGCGCTCGTCACCTCAGGTACAAGGCATTCAATTACCAAACATCACATCCTAAGGGGAAAGGTCCCCCACACAAAGTTAGACAAGCCACTTACCTCGAACTGGCGCAATATCAACTTGAAACCACACGTATTCCACGAGTATCCGACTCCAAATAGCCCAAATCTAATCAAATAAATTTCATATCGTAAATAACATCTCATGCAATTGATTCTACTATTAAATTCAAGGTTACGGCGCGAAATTAGGTGAAATGACCAAAATGCCCCTCAGTCTAGCACCTCGGAATCGGATAAATTTCACATTTTCAGAACCTTCGTACTCTCACGAGTCCAACCATATAAAACTCTCTCTAATCGGAGATCAATCTCTCACTCAAACCCCGATTTTAGAAAGAAAAAAACCTACGTTCTACCCAAAACACCCAATTTCACCTATGGAAATCTTTGATTTTAAGTTGAAAACATGTTAAATGATGTTAATGATTGAAAGAATTGAGTAAAAACGTACTTACAATTGATTTGGAAGAAGTCTTGTTCTTGGAAAATCGCCCAAGTGAATTTGTGTTTGAGAAAATACGAAAATGGAGTCAAAAATTCGGTTTATGTGCATTGCAGGCCACTGGTTGGTTTCGCAAATGGGAACAGGGGTTCGCAATTGCGAAAACCCCTGTCCTGGAAATTGCGAAGCACAATTCCCATTTGCTAACACTGGGCAGAAGAGGAGGCTTCACATTTGCGATGGCATTGTTCGCATTTGTGAACATGCCTGCCCAGGCACTGCCTTCGCATTTGCGATGGCATTGTTCACATTTGCGAACATGCTTGCCCAGCACTGCCTTCGCATATCCGATGGCATTGTTCGCATTTGCGAAGGCCTGCAGAACAGCCACACCAGCATATTTCCAAGGCCAAAAATGAAGTTTGTGGCCTATCCAAAACTCACCCGAACCCTCAAGGCTCAAAACCAAATATACCAACGGGTCCCAAATCATAATACGGACTCGCTCGAGCCTTCGGAACACTCAAAACAACGCTAAAACTCAAATTCACACCCCCAAACCTCAAGAATCAAACTTAGGAAATTTTATGTTTTCTAACTTCACTAACAACGTGTCGAACTGACCTATACATCTCGGAACGACACCAAATTTTACGGATTACTCACACAACATCCTACGAACCTACCTGTGTGATCAAATCGCCAAAACAACATCATACACATAGAATTAAATCTCAACAGCCATGAAATCTATCAAATTTCCTAAAAACATCAAAGTTTCAATGTTTAAGTCTGAAACAGGTCAAACGAAATCCAATTTCATCCAAACTTCACAGAAAGGACTTAAACCATATATAAGACCTCTACCGAGCACCGGAACCAAAATACGGGCCCGATACCATTACTTTCTAATCAGTATTTCACTTTTAAATTCCTTAAACATTTTCAGAAAATACTTTTACTTAAAAATTCATTTCTCGGGCTTGGGACCTCGGAATTCGATTTCGGGCATTCGCAAAAGTCCCATATTTCTCTACGGACCCTCCGGGACCGTCAAATCACGTGTCTGGGCCCATTTACCCAAAATGTTGACCAAAGTCAAAGTTATTCATTTTTAATATCAAATCTTAGCATTTTTACAGAATCTCATATTTAAGTTGTCCGGCTATGCGCCCGGACTGCGCACACTGATCGAGGCAAATACAAATGAGGATTTCAAGGCCTCGGAAGCACGAATGGGTGACAACATAGGTGATGACCCTTTGGGTCGTCACACGGCATCACCCTTCGTGCTTTACACTCTTCCTTATAATAGAAAACAGTGCACGGCATCACCCTTCATTCTTTAACACTCTTCCTCACCCAAACAAAAATCACAACCAAGGGCAAGGGAGTAAACAAAATCCCGGTAAGGGAACAATAATTCAACAATTAAACCCCGGCAGGGGTAACATAAATTAAACATTTAAATCCCGGTAAGGGTATATTTCAATAACTCTTTCTCTTTGTTTCACTTTCATTTCCATGATTTATTCTATTACTTGAGCCAATGCTCCAAAGAATACAATTGTTTCATAAACCTTCATCATTCGTGTTACAATCTAAGTCGATGCTCCAAAGGATGTAATATCTTATATTTCCGCATTATTCAATTCACAAGTTGAGCCAATGCTCCAAAGACATACTATCTCGTATTTCTTCATTGTTCGTCACAATTTATAGAAATCATCAATTAAGCATGGAAATTATCACGAAATCAGAATATTCACAATATAAAGACTCACGGTCATGCTAGACACCAATGTATAGATACTCGTCACCATGCCTATACATCATATTTGACAATTAGCAAGTAGCAAATTATACTCGACTTCTATTCCCTCAAGCTAAGGTTAGACCGAAAACTTACCTCGGGTCCAAAGTATAGCAATCAACCCTCTATCACCGCCTTTCCTTTAGGATTCAACTCCGAAACAACGGTATCTAGGCATAATTAATTCAATATTATTAATAAAGACTCCATAACACAATCCTTTAGGCTAAATACTCAATTCTTAGCATTTTTTCCAATTTCCAAAATTTGACCCCGGGCCCACTTGGTCCAAACACGAGGCTCGGACCAAAACCATGTCACCCATTCATCCACAATCCCGAACATATAATTTGTTTCAAGATCCGACCCCAAATTGGGGTTGAATCACCCAAAATTTCAAAAAAACCTAACTCTACCCAAAACCCCTAATTTCTACTTGATTTTAGGATTCTAGGCCTAGAATTAAGTGATTAATGAAAGAAAAATGGAAGAAATCGATGTTAGGAAGCTTACCCAAGAGGCTATGGAGGAAGAATTGGTCTAAGACTCGTCAATGGGGGTTGGGGATGGAGGAGAAGACTGAAATTTAGAAATTCCCGTATGAAGTATTCTGTTTGTGGATTAAATTATAACTGTGCAAAAATACCCTCTGCGATCGCGGAAGAAGGCTTGCGATCGGAGAAGGGAACCTGGTATTGACCCTGTGCGATCGCAGGGGATGCATTGTGATCGCGGAGCACTGGGGCCTCAACTATGCGATCGCGGGCAACACTATGCGATCTCGGAGAGATACTACCCAGCCCCCACCTGACTCCACTGAGACTTTATGCGATCGCGGGGAAAGAATTGTGATCGCATTCTGCAATCCAGACACCCCCTCACTTAAGCCTCTGCGATCGCGAACCTATGACCGCGATCGCAGAGAAGGACACCAGACACCAGCAAAACTGGGGATAAACCAGAATTTTCTAACACTTTGACACCCCGGTAGCTACCCGAAACTCACCCGAGCCCTCGGGGCTCAAAACCAAAAACACACACGACTCCCAAAACATCCTACGGACTTGCTCAAGCTTTTAAATCGTCAAAATATCATCAAAAACAAGGAATTAAACCTTAAAACTCATAAATTTTCTTAAGAACTTCATAAAGCTTAATTTTTCCAATTTTCATCTAAATCACGTCGTTTCAAGTCTGTTTTACACCAAATTTCACAGATAATTCACATAACATATAATAAACCTGTAGCGGGCTTCGGAACCATATACGGGCCCGATAACACGGTTTTCACATAATTATTCATTTTCAAAGACCTTTATTATTTTTAAAAAACAATTTTCTTCAAAAATCCATTTCTCGGGCTTAGGACCTCGGAATTCGATTCCGGGCATACGCCCAAGTCCCATATTTTCCTACGGACCATCCGAGACCGTCAAACCACGGGTCCGGATCCGTTTTCTCAAAATATTAATCGAAGTTAAATTTACTTATTTTAATATCAAATCTTAGCATTTTTTCACAGAATCACATATTTAAGTTGTCCGGCTACGCGCCCGGACTGCACATGCAAATCGAGTTCAATACGAATGAGGTTTTCAAGGCCTCGGAAGTACGGGATGGGTAATAACATAGGTGATGATCCTTTGGGTCGTCACAATATGCAGGGGGATCTCCCGGGATACCGTCCCGTCGTCCCAAAGTAAATATGCAAGGGGATCTCCCGGGATACCGTTCCGTAGTCCCAAAGTAAATACGCAGCCACAACAAGAAGACATTCCGAATTAGAGTGCGAAAATACAAGGCAACAATTAAATTCTAGCCTAACATGCTTCACGTAGTACAATTAAAGCAATTTAAGCAAATAGGCAATTTAGGGCAGCTAGGCATGATTTTTCTAAGCTAACATAGACTATGGTCGCAATTAAAATAAAACAGGCAAGAAAGAAATTCAGTCTAAATATTTAAAGTAAAACCGGATTTCAACAATTAGCACAAGTAAGCGCTCGTCACCTCACGTACAAGGCATTCAATAACCAAATATCACATCCGAAGGGGAAAGGTTCCCGACACAAGGTTAGGCAAGCCACTTACCTCGAACCGGCTCAATATCATCTTGAAACCACACGTTTGCCACGAGTATCCGACTCCAAATGGCCCAAATCTATACAATTCAATTACATATCGTAAATAACGTCTCAAGCAACTGATCCTACTATTTAATTCAAAGCTAAGGCGCAAAATTAGGTAAAATGACCAAAATAAGCGAGTAGTTTTTTTGGAGAGAATATATAAGAGAGTAGTTTTTTAAGAATTTGGCTATATAATGCCAATTGTTTGGGGCTATATTTGACAAACCTATTATAAGGTTAAAAAATTATCAATTCTTGTTATGTGTTATTATAGGATGTCAATTTCTCTTAGTAACAGAACGAGAGATAGAAAAAAATAGCTTTCTTTTTTCTTTCCATTAGATCTATTTTCTGTATTTATTTATAGCAATAAAAATTCTTCTTCTTCTTTCTAGCAGATTTGTTCCTTTTCTCTTTAGATTTGTCTTCTTTTCTCCTCTTTTGCAATTTCTCAGATCTAAGTTTATTCAGATTGTAACTAGTTTTTCTGATGGCCGGAGTTGCCGTTTTTCAACCACAAGAGGTCGTATTCTACTTCTCTGTTCTTCGCTAGCTCGATTGTTCAATTCTTTTGTGAGTGGGGATCGTAAGCTTTTAGTTGAGGTTTCCCTTCGGTTTCTGGTCTTGCGGTCGAGGTCCTGGTTTTTAGCTTGTTGATTCAGTCTGTAACATCAAAGAGCATTTGAAATTCGAGTTTTGAGGTCTGCAATTCCCACCTTGTTTCTGATTAATGCACTTTTGGTATTCTACATATTTTGAATAAAATAATATTCTTAATTCTCATGATAATATTTTCTAGTTCTGAGCTTATATCATGTATCTTCCTTTAGCATATTTTAATGACTGTCCCGTTTTAATTTTGTCATATTTTCCTTTCTTGTTCGTTGGTTTAGTCTTACTTTATTTTTCATGTTGTATTAGTATCATGAATCTGGATCAAGATTGGGCCATTGGATGGTTTTGAAATATAGTATTTGAACTTGATTTAAAATTAAGAAGAATTGGACCTTAATAATTTTTGGGAAATTTTACCTGCTATAGTAAAGCTTTACACCATATTTATTATAAATAAAAACCCTTTTAAAATACTATTTTTTATAGTTACCTTTTAGTTTTTATACCAAAATGTGTATTTATGGCCACTTCCTACATTATGCCATTAAATACGTTGTCTAATATTTTTCTCTCTCATTCTTTCAGTTTATTCTCACCCAAAATCACTGCATAGTATCTTCTTTCTCTCTACACGATCACACTCACAACGCCATTATCTTCCCCATTGTTGAACCACAGTTCGCTCCTTTATTTGCAGGTTCTCTCTCTAGATTGTTCTCAAACCCTAGAGTAGAATTTGCGGATGGATGATGGAGAAATTTTTTTGACATATCACTTATAAACTTGCACTGTTGTCACGACCAAACTAAGCCAGTCGTGATGGCGCCTATCGTGGTACTTGGGTAGCCGACTCATTACCTAAACGACATAATATTTATTTTCAAAGATGACTTTAAGCTATTTAACAATAAAATTTCGTAAATAATTCAAACCGAACAGAAATGCGAAAAAACAAAATCCGGACATCGGTGTCACTAGTCATGAGCATCTACAACATCTATCTAAAAATACTGAGACTAACACGGTCTGGAAAACAATTAGAATTAACTATAGGAAGATAGGAGGGAGAAGAGCGGGGCTGCAACCGCCAAAAATTTGCAAGTCGTGATGAAACCTAACCCAATCCGTTAGGTAAGACAACTAATAAGTATCAAATTTCAATAATCTTACCAAGTCAATTCAACAAAATAAATTATCTGAATCTATTATATTTCCCAAGGACTGGTAGTACAAATCATGAGCTTCTAAAAATAGAGTTTACAAAGCAGAAATGAAATAAATATATAGTCTGTTTGAAAAGTACATAAACATCACAATTTACTCTAAGGCTACCCCGAATAACAGAGGCAGCTACAACATGGACGTGGGTATATCTTCAAATCCAGCAACCCTTGAACACAGCAACAACTGCAACCAACATCTGCACGCAATGTGCAGAAGTGTATCATCAGTAAAACCGACCCCATGTACTGAGTAAGTAACAAACTTAACCTTAGGTTGTAAGCAGTGACAGACTAACACCGCATCGGGTCCAACACGAATAATTCCACAAGAGTTCATAACAACACAAATGCAAGTATAAAAGTTTTATCTCAGTAGTAAAAATACTCGACATGTTCACAGTTCCAGAAAAATAGGTATGCTTTTCAAATATCTTAGTAAAAATTCAATTCTTTCGCTAAAATTATCAAAAATACAGGTAAGTCTGAAAACTGTGATTTTTCTCCAAATCCTTTCACCGATAAGTGAGAAGTTTCATTTTCCTTTCCCAATAACGAGTACAAAATCCCTCTCTATACCCACATATAAATGTGTGTAAAAATCATGAATGATGTGATACCATACAACATGAGAAAAATGCATCTCTATGCATGTATGCTATGTATGCATGCCAATGCATTGTATCCCGGAGATGAATCATGTGCTCACACTCTCTGAGTACTCAATCTCGCTATCTCACTCCTTCCACTCATCAATGCTCAACCACTAGGTATTGTATATGTCCCATACAACGCAGTGTAGATCCATCTCAGAGTATATACATCATTGATCATCAATCACTCAATACTGAGGAAAGCCAATCCAGCCCCATGGAGAAGATCCATCTCTAATATATAATTCTCAACCACTCAATACTGTATATGGCCCATACGGCCCAGGGAAGATCCATCCCCGGGTATATACATCACTGATCATCAATCACTCGGTACTAAGGAAGGCCAATCCAGGCCCATGAAGAAGATCCATCTCTAAGTATATAATGCTTCGGACAAGATCCATGTCCAGGGAAGATCCATCCCTCAATATAATCAACTGCGCTCACTGGGGTGTGTACAGACTCCGGAGGGGCTCCTACAGCCCTATCGCTATCATAAGCCAGATCCAGGCATAAATCAATATAACATGCTACGGCGTGCAGCCCGGTCCCATAAATGTCACTCACAATCAGGCTCTCAGCCTCACTCAGCTATCAATCTCTCGAGTCTCACGCTCGGGCTCACAATATAATGGAACTAGCCCGGCAACAATAATATGATGTATCAGTAAACAACACTGAGACTGAAATATGATATTAAAGCATGAATATGACTGAGTACAAAATATCGATGTAACCAGTGAGATGACACAAAGAAACGACCACTATGGATCCTAAAAATATCAGCATAAAGGCCTAAACATGATATTTAGCATGATTGACATCTATGATACTTTATCACATGGTGAAAACATAAATATCAGAAAAATAGGGCCACTATACACTGCCATGGGAACAACCGAGTCCCAGTTCACAGGGTGCACGCCCACACGCCCGTCACCTTGCATGTGTGTCATCTCAATACCAATAGTATAACATGTATTGCGGGGTTTCGTACCCTCAGCACTAAGTTTATAAGAGTTACTTACCTTAACGAGCTAATACCAATGCCGAGCAGGCCAAGCGATGCCCGAAATATGTCATCCTTTGTGTTCCGACCTCCAAACGGCTCGAAACTAACCAACAACAATTCAAATACATCAAATAATGCCAAAGGAACCAAATCCCAATCATAAAGGATCAAATCTTGAATCAAAGCCCAAAACTGGTTCAAAAGCCCAACCTGGGCCCGCACCTTGGAACCCGACAAAACTCACAAAATTCGACAGCCCATTCAATTACGAGTCCAATCATACTAGTTTCACTCAAATCCGACCTCGAATCATCTTCCAAATCCCAAAAGTTCATTTTGTGAAACTCCACCAAATTCTTTCCCGAAATTTCATCCCAAATCACTAATCGAATGATTAATTCAATGATATATTCATGATTATTAGCCAAAACCGAGTTAGAGTTACTTACCCAGATATTTCCTTGAAAAAATCCCAAAAAGTCGCCTCAAACCGAGCTCCCAAAGTCCAAATGTGAAATAAAACCCAAATTCCCGTATTTATAGTGCACCCATATGATCTTCAGTGCGTGGTCCGCAAGCTTCCATCGCGACCACACACACCATACCGCGGTCCGTGTAATTCCTACCGCGGCCGTGAAAATCCCAATCTCCTGCGGTCGCGATCAAAATTATGCGGTCTGTTGCAGCCTCCACTGCTGACCGTGAAATCCAACCGCGGTCCGCAAAATTCTGCTGAGGTCCGCTACTGCAAAACACCTAAAGAAATATCTTAGTTCCGAAATTGCTCGGACTTGCCGAAAACTTACCCCGAAACACACCTGTGGCCTCCGGAATCTCAACCAAAGGCACCGACAAGTTATATATCAACTTACGAACTTGGTCGAATCCTCGGAACTCACAAAACAACCTCCAATTATCAAATTACCCTTGGATTTCAAGCCTAAGAACTTATAAACTTCCAAATTCCGTAAACGATACTGAAACCAATCAAATCATGCCCGAATGACCCCAAATTTTGCACATAAGTCAAATATGACACCACGAATTTATTCCAACTTTCGGAATTCCATTCCGACCCTGATATCAAATTTTCCATTGCCGACTGGAAATCACCAAATTTCCAATTTCACCAATTCAAGCCTAATTCTACCACGGACCTCCAAGTTACATTTCTGACACGCTCCTAAGTCCAAAAATGCCTAATGGAGCTAACAGAGCCATAAAAATCCAAATCCAAGATCGTTTACTCATAAGTCAACATTCGGTTGACCTTTCCAACTTGAACTTCTAATTAAGAGACTAAGTGATTCATTCCACTCCAAAACCACTCCAGACCTGAACCAAACAACCCAATGCAACATAATAAAGCTGAACAACACCTAAAGAAGAAAAAATGGGGGAAATAGAGCTCTAACTCACGGAACGACGAGCCGGCTCGTTACATCGCCAACTCAGTAAGTAACAACAGTAAATAAAGACTGAGCAATAGTGACGAGGAGTAAATCAAATAAATTCCACATCATGAAACCTCAGTAAAACACAACATTCTTTTAAAATCAGTGTTTGAATCAAATCATATCGTTTAAACCTAATTTTAGTAAAAAATCATTTGAAGATATTTTTCAACACTTTCAAACAAAGGCTCAATGAAAAGGTGAGCAAAATGGTGAAATCATAAACAGCCCGTCGGGAAAAACATCACTTATATACAACCCCTCGGGCAAACCTCACTGTCACTCGCAAACATCCCATCGGGCATACCTCACCATCACTCATGCCTCCCAGTCACTTATCACTCGGCACTCGCACTCAGTAGGTATCTGCACTCACTGGGGGTGTGTGCAGACTCTAGAGGGGCTTCTTCAGCCCAAGAGCTATATCAAGCAAAATCATGGTATAAATCAACTAGGCCCTCAGCCTATATCAAACATGTTGCAACATGCAGACCAATACCATAAATATCCTCACAAATCAGGCCCTCGGCCTTACTCACTCATAAACCTCTCAAGACACTCGGGAATTTAAGTAAAAAAGGGTACTCAGCCCAAAACAACATTTATATGCGTTAAAATAGAGTAATAAAAACTGAGTTATGTAGTTGACAGTTATAACCATGACTTAGTATAGATTTTCAAATTGAAAACAGTGAGAGGATAGTAAGAAAAGGCCCCTAAGGGTCCAAATAGCACTGGCACAAGGCCCAAACATGTCATTTAGCCCAATTTACAGAAACTCTGTCTAAAACATATAAGTATCATGTAGATTTCAACAAAATATGCAATTTTATAGTTGTTACGGGATAGACCAAGTCACAATCCCCAGTGGTACATGCCCACACGCCCGTCACCTAGAATGTGCGTCACCTCAAATAGTAAAATGATATAAAATCGGGGGTTTCATACCCTCCGGACTAGATTTACAATCGTTACTTACCTTAAACCAGTCAAATCTCTACCCCGCGATGCTCTTTCCTCTCGACTCGGCCTCCAAATGCTCCAAATCTACTAATAACCAGTATATTACCATCAATATATGCTAATGGGATGAATTCCACAAGAAAAACTATCAAATTAGACAAAAATCCCGAAATCGGCTCAAACCCGCCCCCAGGGCGCACATGTATCGAAACCTGACAAAAATTACAAAACTAGAAAGCTCATTCACTCACGAGTCTAACCATACTAAATTTATCAAAATACGACCTCAATTGGTCCCTCAAATTTTCAAATCAAACTCTCAAAAATCCCAAGCCCTAACCCCTCATTTTCGCCCCTAATTTCCACTAATTACATGATTAAACAACTGGAAATCACCATAAACACGAGTATTGGGGCTCAAGCAACTTACCTCAATGAAAACCCCCTTGAATCCCTCTTCAAATCGCTCCCAAAAGCTCCAAAACCATTGATAATGGTGAAGAATGAACATAAATTCGAGAATGGTGCAATATATACTTTCTGCCCAGACTTTTCGCACCTGCGGCCTACTCGTCGTGCTTGCGGGACCGCACTTACTATCAAACCGCTGCACTTGCGAAACTCACTTAATTCCTCATCCTCCACACCTGCGCCTAGGGCTCGCAAGTTCGGCCAAGCCTTCGCACTTGTGCTCCAGACTCAACCTCCCCTTCTCCGCATCTTCTCTCAACCTCTTCGCGCCTGCGACCTCGCACCTGCGGCTCACCTTCCATAAGTGCAGAAACACCAGAGAAACTCACACCAGCAGATTTTCAGCAACTCGCCAACACCAAAACCAATCCGCGAACCATGTGAAACACACCCGAGGCCTTCGATACCTCAACCAATAATATCGAAATGTCATATATTAATATACAAGCTTAATCGAACCTTCAGAACACGCAAAACAAAATCAAAACACCAAATCAACCTCGGATTCGATCCTAACAACTTCTAAAGTTCCAAATTTTGCAAACGACACCGAAACCTACCAAACCTCATCCGAGTGACCTCAAAATTTTCACACACGTCAAAAATGACGCTACTAACCTACTCCAACTTCCGGAATTCCATTACGACTCCGATATCAAATTTTCATTGCCGACCAAAATCATCCAATTTTCAATTTCGCAAATTCAAGCCTAATTCTACCACGGACCTCCAAATTACATTTCGGACGTTCTCCCAAGTCCAAAATCACCTAACGAAGCTAACCGAACCATAAAAATCCAAATCTGAGATCGTTTACTCATAAGTCAACATCCGGTTGACTTTTCCAACTTAAACTTCTAAATGGGAGACTAAGTGTCTCATTCCACTTCGAAATCACTCTAGACCCGAACCAACCAACCCGATACAACACAATATAGCTGAATAACACATAAAGAAGCAGGAATAGTAGAAATGGGGCTATAACTCGCGAAACAACTGATCGGATCGTTACATCTATAATAGAAGCAGCATACCAAAACTCCACCTTGATTTCCCCTTCAAACGTTGTTTCTCATATGATGTTACCGTCTGGGTCCTTTCCGACATCACCCATAAAGTCAAAGAACTCAATTTGATTTTATCCAGTGTATTTACAGAGGAGATTTTATCTAGTGTATAATGATTTTGCTGAATTGATTTTGAATGTTGACATGGGAGAGGAAAGGACAGAGGAGACGGTGGTAGCGGCCAATGAGATTAGGATTAGGTATAGGATTTTTAGTTTGTACAGTGATTTTCTCTTCTTGTATTTATATGTATTCGATAAGGCATAAACTAATTTTTATTTTGTAAAGTGATTTTTGACTATTGTATATAGATGTATTTATATGTATTTGAGTTCATACAACAATATTTTTAAATACATTGTTAGTTCTATCATTTTGATGTTATTCATCAATTAGTTATGCATTCAATCTAACTTTATTCATCTGTATTTTCAACCTAACTGTATCCATATGTATTTAAAACAACAATACAGTAAAATACTCTCAATACAAATAGAAAATCAATGGATACAACCAATGGAATATACCCAATAAAGCAGTAATACCATGTATTATGAACAAATAAAATATTATGAATAGAAAAATAAACTTGAATACATCGAACAATGTCAGGAAAAAAAAATTGAACTATATTAGAAAAATCTAGAGATTACTCTGTTTTGTGGTATTTTTCGGCTGGGAATCTTTTTCATAACGGGAAATACAAATTTTGCATGTTATAATTGAGTTAGTTGAGTAATATTAGGAGTCTATCGTGTTAATTGATCCACTTATTATTTTTAAACAGCTGAAAAGACCATTTTTACGCAGTTTATGTTACTGTATTTACGAATATAGCTCGCGAATACAGTTGAATACAATCATTGCTTAGCTGGACTCCGATGTTTCACGCCGAGTTTTGCTATTGTATTCATGAATACAATAGCTTATATACATCGAATATACTCTATACAACTGAAAACATAACTATAGGAAGTAATTTAGTAAATGGTAGCTATAGCTAGCTAATAACCACTAAAGAATAGTGGTTTGTGAAAATTTCTCTAATTTTTGTGCTTCAGTTGGTGGGTTAGAGAATATTGGTGCATGCTGGCCTATTTACTCATTTAACTAATTTACTTCACTTTTCCACAACTATTCCATAACCTATGACTTTTGCAATAATCTCAATATTTAGGAAAAATCATGAACATCGTAGTTTTCTTTAGGCGTGATTAATAATAAGCCCTCGCGACTATGGGTACGGTTTCTGTGACATAATTGCGATACATAAATTCAAATTTGGGTGTGCATTTCATGTGATCCGACCATGACTTTGAATAATAGTAAAAACAAACATGTTTTAATTGCGGGTGCGTTTGACGTGACGCGATTCACAATATGTACAAAATAAACGAGTGCATGATATCGCGACTTGTTGAAATAAACTCCATAGATCCTAAAAGCAATTCAAATTCTATTAAAAGCGGTTCGGCAAAGTAAAAATGCACAATAGGTCTTAAGCATGTAATAAATCAGATAATTAGGCCAATTATTAATAGTTGAGCGAACGTGCTAAAATTACGGAACTCGAGAGTGCCTCGCACCTTATCCCAGGTTAACAGAATTCCTTGCCCGATCTTATGTGTTTCCGGATGAAAAATAGAGTCAAATTTCCTTGATGGGATTTAAAATATATCGGTGACTTGGGACACCATAAATTATCCCAAGTGGCGAATCTAAGTAAATAAATAATTTTATTTCGAATAATGTCACTTTAAATTGGAAAAGCTCCCTATCCCCTCGGGAAAAAGAAGGTGTGACAACCGTAGTTATCAATTAAATATTTAAAAATTATTTGAGAAAAACGGTGTTAAACAAAACTTTCTTCCACTATCAAAATAGTAAATGTTCATTCTTTCTAAAACAAATTGAGTAATTAGAATAAATATGTCCCTTCTCTAACAAAGTGTTACAAGAAATAATTAAGTGTGCTTTCCGTAACAGCATCTTTTAATAAAATAAAGAACAAACCACGTGCTTGTCCATAACAAAATAAGCAAGCATGTGATCGAGGGGCAATGTTGAATAGATAATTAAATAAATAAAAATGACATTTATAACATCAATTTCTACTCAAATTCGTTAAATACTCAACAAAGAACTAAAATCATGAACAAAACTTAATGAAAAGAAATATTATTATAATAACAATAACAATAACAAGTACAATTTAATACCATATGTGAAACTTGGTAGTATATATGCTAACATTATTCCTACCTTATAAATACAGAGAGGCTATTTCATAATTACAGTGTAAATTAGAGGCACTTCAGAAATAGAGAGGGAACCCATATATTGAGGAAAAGTACTTTTCACCACACTTTCAAAAATAGAAACTATATGTTTCTTCCATCATCTAAATATATGTGATGATTTTTTAGTATTGTCCTTTTAAGTTTAGATTGTCAGGTGTAATACTTTTAAATGATACTCATTTCTGTCCATTTTGATTTTTTGAATTCACTTTTTTACATTAATTAATAATTAAAGTGATCATATTAACTTTAATTAGTTTATTGGAAATATAATAAATACTCTCAGGCTCATTACTCCAATGGTAACTTTGGATAAAATGAGTTAATTCCTGTCACTACCCAAAACTAACCCTGGCGTGATGACGTCTATTGTCACGACCCAATTTACCACACGGGTCGTGATGGCGCCCAACAACGGGATTATACAAGCCAACATAGATTATACTAAGTGTTACCCTTCCCATATGATTAATTAACCCAAGCTTCACCAGTTGTAAAGATTTATTTACATGATATTAGTCGGCGACATGAAAATAAGACGTCTGATACATGAGTCAAAAGATAAGCATATGCATAGAACTGCAACCCAAAATCCCAAAATGTACGCACGTGAGTGCCAGGAACTAGTGTCACGAGTGTCGCGGGCAATTATCAGAATATACCAGAATACATAAATATATACAATCCCATAGTCTGAATGAAATAGACCGGAAAATAACAAAAGGAAACTCCAAGGTGCTGCCAGAAAATCGTCAGGAAGAGCAGCTCGCCGTAAAGTATAACCGACCCCGGTCAGTAGCTAGCGCCAGACTGATAATCAGACGTACCAACCTCCGGACCTGTACAGTCAAGTACAGAAGAAAAGAAAGTGCAGCATGAGTACATACATAAATATGTACCCAGTGAGTATCCCGCCTAATCTCGAAGAAGTAGTGACGAGAAGTCGACTCGATACTCACTAAGGTCCAATGGTAATAAAGTAAACAAGATGTAAGGGAAACAATAAGCATGAAAGACAAATAACCAAGTACATCGATATTAGAAATCAAATAACAATCCAAAATCCACTAAGGTTGATATCCGCCATGGCGTACGGCCCGATCCCATCTTGAAATCTCAATCTCGCCGTGGCGTACGGCCCGATCCCATCCTGAAATCTCAATCTCGTCGTGGCGCACGAACCGATCCCATAATATACTTTCTCATCACTCTGTCGTGGCATACGACGCGATCACACAATATAATCAATCATCACTCTGCCATGGCGTACGGCCCGATCCCATAATATAATCAATCATCACTCTGTCGTGGCGTACGGCCCGATCCCATAATATAATCAATCATTACTCTGCCGTGGCGTACGACCCGATCCCATAATATAATCAATCATCACTCTGCCGTGGCATACGACCCGATCCCATAATATAAGCAATCATCACTCTGCCGTGGCGTATGGCCTGATCACATAATCTAATCAATCATCACTTTGCCGTGGCGTATGGCCCGATCCCATCCTGTGATCACTCTTATCACACTCAAACCAAGCCAAGTACCATCACGTTCAAAGACAACAATACCAATTACACAAGAATACAAGTCATATTTAGGCTTTGATAGGGAAAAACAATGAACATGTTGTGTCTTAACTACCCGGGCGAAGCAGTAATAGCCACTACATACGGACTCTCGTCACTTGGTGCGTAAGTAGCCCCCAAAAAAGATCACACATCAATCAAGGTTACATAGAGGGACAATTTCCCTCTCACGAGGTTAGAAAGGAGACTCACCTCGATAAAAGCACTCCTCGGACCAAGGACCGGATCAAAAGATGCACCTGAACTTCGAAACTACTCCTGACGGCTCACAACTAGCCAAACATAGTATAATTAAATCAATTCCAGTCCCAAGAAGGAGGACTAATCAAGAAATTCCAAAATTTAAGCATTCTTGAAGGTTTTCGGAATTTCGACCCCGGGCCCACGCGTTCGGATTTCAAATTTTTTTGAAGGAATCAATTACCCGGAGACTAAGGATCGTAGTTATGCGACTTATACAAGAATTCATGGTCTCAAGTGGATAATTCACCAACTATTCAAAAAACCCTTGAATTTCTAACCCATTTTATGATTTTGGTATTCTGAGAATTAAACTAGTTGAATTCTATGTATAACTGGAAACTTAGAGAGGAATTACTAACCTTTGATGATAGGATTCTTGGACACCCTTTCCCCTAGCTCAAAAGCTCTCTAATGGAGGTTGAAGATGGAAAAAAAATGAAGAAATCCCGAAATTTTGGGCATTTAAAGGAGGCTGCGTACAGGGGTTCCGCACCTACGACCTTGGGACCGCAGGTGCGGTCTCGCACCTACGAAAAATTGGTCGCCCCTGCGGAAAAGGGCCTGGGACCCTAGGCTCGCACCTGCGGAGTCAGGAGCCGCACAAGCGGTCCCGCTCTTGCGAAAGATTGATCGCGCCTGCGATGGGGGTCGCACCTGCGAAAACCTTGACCACAGGTGCGGTCTCGCGCTTGCGACTGGGCGACCGCACCTGCGGTCATACCAGATGTAGCTGCACCAGCAATGGTTTTTTTTTCTGGTTTTTAGCCTCGTGCGAGGTTCGAGAGGCCCCTGGGCCCACCCGAGCCCCTGTAAAAATATACCAACAAGTCCCAAATCATTATATGGACTTGCTCGAGCCTACGATAACTCATAATATCGCTAAAACTCAAAATCACTCTCCAAAACCCCCTTGAATCAAATTAAGAACTTAAGAAATCCTAGAATTCACCTCATCGCGCCGAACGGGCCTATACTACTCAGAATGACTTCAAATTTTACAGACAAGTCAAAAATGACTATACGGAACTACTCGTGGTCCCGAAATTCTGTTTGGACCTCGATAGCACAAATTCACGACCCAAACCAAATTTCAAATTGAAGGAAGTCCTGATCCCCATTTCGGGCGCCGAAATGCTCCCGGGTAATCAGAAACCCGAGTCGAACATACGCCAGAGTCTGAAATCATCATACGGAGCTACTACAGCTGTTAGAACTAGATTCCGAGGTCGTTTGCTCGAAATATTGACCGAAGTCAAACTTTGCCAAATAGGCCAACCTTAAGGAACCAAGTGTTCCTAAACCATCCAAATCCTTCCCAAATCTCGAACCACCCGCTCCCGCGAGTCATAAAGCACGAATAACCGCTAAGGAAGGTTTCATTCAGGCAAACGAGATCCTAATACGCAAAACGACCGCCTGGGTCGTTACATTCTCCACCTCTCAAACAAATGTTCGTCCTCGAATGGGTCTAGAATCATACCTGAGGTGCTGAATAAGTGTGGATATCTGCTCCGCATGT
Organism: Nicotiana paniculata; assembly: GCA_005239505.1. Lineage (NCBI taxonomy): Eukaryota > Viridiplantae > Streptophyta > Magnoliopsida > Solanales > Solanaceae > Nicotiana > Nicotiana paniculata. The sequence continues at coordinate 10,276 of ML342186.1, read as the reverse complement.
CTTCCTCGGACTCCCAGATCGCCTCCTCAACTGGTTGGCCCCTCCACTAGACCTTTACAGCAGCAACTCTCTTGGACCTCAACTGACAGTCCTGTCTATCAACAATATCAATTGGCTCCTCCTCGTAGCCCAACCTCTCATCCAACTGAATAGTGCTGAAATCGACCACATGAGAGAAGTCGACGTGGTACCTCTGAAGCATGGAAACATGAAAAACTGGGTGAACTCCTGATAAGCTGGGAGGCACGACCAACCCATAAGCAACCTCTCCAACTCGCCTCAATACCTCGAATGGACCTATAAACCTTGGGCTCAACTTGCCCTTCTTCCCAAACCTCATAATACCCTTCATAGGAGAAACCTTCAACAGGACTCTATCTCTCTCCATGAATTATACATCACGCGCCCTCTGATCCGCGTAACTCTTCTGTCTGGACTGTGCTATACGGAGTCTCTCCTGAATCAACTTCACTCTCTCCAAGGCATCCCTCACCAAGTCGGTGCCATATGACTTAGCCTCGCCGGGCTCATACCACCCGATAGGGGAACGACACCACCGACCATACAACGCCTCGAATGGTGCCATCTCAATGCTGGACTGGTAACTATTATTGGAAGCAAACTCGGCCAAAGGCAAGAACTGGTCCCACTGACCCCCGAAATCAATCACGCATGCCCTGAGCATGTCCTCCAATATCAGAACAGTACGCTCTGACTGACCATCAGTCTGGGGATGAAATGATGTGCTGAGGTCTATCTGGGTACCTCTCACTATGCAATGCTCTCCAAAAGTGCGAGGTGAACTGAGGGTCTCGATCTGATATGATGGACACCGGCACACCATGCAACCGGACTATCTCCCGAATGTAGATATGTGCCAACCTCTCAGATGAATATGTGGTAGCCACTGGAATGAAATGCGCCGATTTGGTCAATCAATCCACAATGAACCAAACTGCGTCCGCCTTCTGTGAAGTCCGAGGCAATCCAACCACGAAGTCTATAGCTATACGCTCCCCTTTCCACTCAGGAATGGGAATCTGCTGAAGTAAGCCTCCTGGCCTCTGATTCTCATACTTAACCTGTTGGCAATTGAGGCACCTAGTCACATACTCCACGATGTCCTTGTTCACTCGCCTCCATACGAAATGCTACTTCAAATCACGATACATATTCATAGCACCAGGGTGAATAAAATATCAAGAAGTGTGCGCCTCCTCTAGAATCCTCTCCCTCAGGCCACCAAAATTAGGAACACATAAGTGGCCCTGAAGTCGCAGAACACCATCCTCGCAAATACTAACCTCCTTTGCCCTACCCTGAACCATTGTTTCCCGAAGCTCTGCCAAGCACGGATCATAGAACTGTCGGGCCTTAATCTCCCCCACTAACGAAGACTGAGCAACCACATGTGCCAATACTCGACGAGGCTCTGAAAGATCTAATTTCACCAAGAGGTTGGCTAGGGACTGAATGCCCAAGGCTAGAGGTCTCTCCTCCGCATCAATATAAGCCAAGCTACCCATACTCTCAGCCTTCCGGCTAAACGCATCTGCCACTACATTAGCCTTTCCCGGGTGATAAAGAACGATAATATCTTAATCCTTCAACAACTCAAGCCATCTGCGCTGCCTTAAATTAAGATCCTTCTGTTTAAATATGTGCCGCAAGCTGCGGTGGTCGGTGTAGACCTCACATGACACCCCATACAAATAGTGCCTCCAGATCTTAAGAGCATGAAAAATCACTTCCAACTCCAAATCGTGCACATGGTAGTTCTTCTCATGAACCTTCAGCTGGCGTGAAGCATAAGAAATAACTCTCCCCTCCTGCATCAACACGCACCCCAAGCCAACGCGTGAAGCGTCGCAATACACTGTGTACCTCCAAGAACCGGATAGCAATACTAGAACTGGCGCTGAGATCAATGCTGTCTTGAGCTTCTGAAAGCTCGCCTCACACTCGTCCGACCATAAAAATGGGGCATTCTTCTGAGTCAATCTGGTCAATGGAGCTGCAATAGAAGAGAAACCCTCCACGAATCGGCGATAATAACCTGCTAGGCCCAAAAATTTCCTGATCTCAGTAGCTGAAGTAGGACGCGACCAACTCTGAACTGCCTCGATCTTCTGAGGATCAACCTTGATACCCTCTCCGGATACCATATGCCCCAAAAATGCTACGGAATCCAACACGAACTCACACTTGGAGAACTTAGCATAAAGCTCCCGCTCTTGCAAGGTCTGGATCACAACTCTCAAATGCTGCTCATGCTCTCCTAGGCTACGGGAGTAAACCAAAATGTCATCAATGAAGACAATGACGAAGGAATCAATATACGGCCCGAATACCCTATTCATCAAGTCCATAAAGGCTTCTGGGGTGTTAGTCAACCCAAAGGACATCACCATGAACTCATAATGGCCATACCTCGTACGAAAAGCAGTCTTCGGAACATCTGAAGCCCGAATCTTTAACTGATTATACCCTGACCTCAAGTCAATCTTAGAGAACACACGAGTAACCTGCAACTGGTCAAACAAATCATCGGTGCGAGGCAAAGGATACTTGTTCTTAATGGTAACCTTGTCAACTGGCGGTAGTCAATACACATCCGTATAGACCCATCCTTCTTCTTCACAATTAAACTTAAGCACCCCACGACGACACACTTGGCCTGATAAATCCCTTGAGAAACAACTCCTCAAGCTTCTCCTTCAACTTTTTTATCTCCTTAGGAGCCATACGATAAGGAGGGATAGAAATAGGCTGAGTATGTAGAGCCAAATAAATGCAGAAATCTATATCTCGATCTGGAGGCATGCCTGGAAGGTCTGAAGGGAACACATAAGCCAAATAGGCTAGACAACCCTTCTCGACCATATGTCGAGCCTTCAAGAACGAAACAACCCGGCTGGATGCGCTAACTGAAGAACCTCTCCATTCCAACTCAAGAGACTCAGGCATAGCCTGTCTTGGCATGGCAATCGAGTACGTCATGATAAGGAGATAGCCAATCCATGCCCGAAATGACCTCAAAATCAACCATATCAAGCAACAACAGGTCGGCTCTGGTATCAAGCCCACATAAAGTAATCACACAAGACCGGTAGACCCGTCTACCACTACAGAGTCGCCCACAGCAGTGGACACATATATAGGAGATCCCAAAGAGTTTCTAGAGATATCCATAAAAGGAGCAAATAAGGCTGAAACATATGAATAAGTGGATCCCGGATCAAATAATACTGAAGCCTCTCTACCGCATACTGAGATAATTCCTGTGATCACGGCGTCTGAGGCCACTGCATATGATCTGGACGAAAAGGCATAAAACCTGGCTGGAGCACCCGAAGGCTGATCTCCCCTAGAACGAGCTGGAGCTGAATGACCCTCTCAGGAATGGCCTCCCTCTCTAGGACAGCCCCTGCCAACCTGACCTCCGCCTCTAGGCGGTCGAACTGCTGGTGCTGAAACCACTGGCTGGTGACTCGGCTGCACGGCCTTGCCCCCATACCTGGGACAAAACCTCCATGTGTGGCCCAGGTCCCCACACTCAAAGCAACCCCCTGGCACTACTACTTGCTGCTCTGAAGATGAATCGTGGATGGCCGGAGGGCGACGAGATCCCTCAGGCATAGCACCGAAACAAGGATCGAAAGACCTCAGATGACTGGGATAACCACTGGGAGAGCCCTGAATAGCTGGGGGCCGATAGGAGCGCTCTGGCGTGGCACTGAACTGGGGCCTAACTGGGACACCTCGGGGAGGTGGTGGAGGTGCCACATATGGAGCCCTACTGGGCCGACTGCCTCCAAACTGACCCCTGCCCCTAGCTAGAGCACCTCTAAAATCACCTGCAAATCTAGCCCTCTTGTCCTGCTGACCCTGCTCCCTGCTCCTCATCTGGTACCACTCAATACGTTGAGCTATCTCGACCACAAGCTAGTATGGGGTACCCATCTCCACCTCTCGAGCCATGGTGGACCTAATACCTGGATGCAACCCTGCTACAAACCTTCAAACTCTCTCAGTATCAGTGGGTAATATCATAAGAGCATGGTGTGACAGCTCTGAAAATCTGGCCTCATAATCCGTCACAGACATCTGCCCCTGCTCCAACCGCTCAAACTAGCCCCCGGCTATACCTTACAATACACAATAAACTCAAAAAAAGGTGGCATGAACCACACATGGCCTCGAGAGGAAGTGGGGCTCACCAATGCAGCTGACGGAATGAAGAGCAAGCACTACGGTCGGTGGGCTGAATTACCTACTATGGAACCACCTACAATCATCATAAGAATGTAGCGCCCCCAGAAAAAGGGACGTCAGTACATTTCAATTGTACTGGTATGTATGAACAAACTTTACTCTAAGTAAGATCAGCAATGCACAGATAAGAGACAATAATAGAATCAGCAAGCATTGCACAGAAACAGAAACAATCAAAAACACAAGTTCCATAGATTCCTTTTTTTTCCTTTCCATCAACACCATATTCACAGAAGATTTCATCGTAAGGACACAATCTCAGTACAACCAATCACCCATACAATATCAAGTCACCACAGATCATTTCCCAAAACACAAGTCAAAATAAGACATTTCCACAATCAGTGTGGTATGACTGAATCAACCACAACTCCTGTTTATCATATCATTTCACAGCTCTTAGCACTTAATCATATTCACATGCTTGAGTTTGCTACCAATCTTTCATACCGGAACATTAGGGTACTTAACCTACCTTACACTTGGAAAAACATTCACAAGTAAATCACCTTTCCACAATTTCGAATAGCAAATACATGAATTTCAGCTAGACAGTTAGAGACTAGGGCATCATGCCTCAACATATTTAGAACACCCAATTTGCACATACTCAGACAATTAACACGGAACAAATCAAACAATACACAACCAAAAGACAGTACTAGAACAAATCAATCAATGCACGTGGAAAGAAGTAACCACAATCAAACAAGTTTCACAATCTCTCATTTTTCCCTTTCAACATCATCATATTCAAGAGCTCATAGATTTTCATTTCAGTAGTGATATCGATCACATTTCCTCCTTATTACCTCGGCCACCTTTATTACCTCACGCCTCATGAAGCTTATTGCTTTGTGTTGTGGCGCGTAACCCGATCCCCCTGACAATCATATTTCATCACAGCAACCACAAATAATTACATCACAAGAATTATCCCTTCAAGGAATACAATTTCATATTAACAACTCATTTAATTGGGCCCAAGGCCCCACAACATTTATCAAGTAGAAAGTTCCATGAACCCGATAGTGCCACATTTGCTCAATTCAGTTACATTGTTTCACAATACTCTTTTCATTATTTTTCACGTATGGCTTTCAACTATTTCACACATTCCCACATTTGAACACATTATCAATCTTTCGTTCATTTGCCCATCAATCACCTTTTTACAAATTCATACAACACAGTAGCATGACAATCAACTAGTAATAATCAAAGAATAAAGTCTCATGTCTTAGCACGTTTGAACAGAAAAATCACACATTTCCAAACAAGGTGCGCATAGCACATATTCGAACCCAACAAGAGGATTTTACGAAGGTTAAAGTTAGCCATACATACCTCAAACAGCTTTTCCTTAGGTTTATACAATACACCAACACCTCTAGCCATAACAATCTATAAGGAGATAGCGGAAATCGATTAATAATTAGGAAGATTACCCATGGTATAACTCTCTTATCAATTTCATCAAACATCTAGCATGTGAAGTAGACTACAAGGTTTAGAAATGGCAATATCTTCTTTCTTCACCAAATTTTTAGCATGAACTACCCAAATTAGTTCTTTGATAAGACATACTACAACTTACTCCCACATGCATGGCCTATTTCTAACCCCCACCGCATATTTGAACCCTTAACCTCTTGAATGAAATTTTGGAAGTATGACTTACCTGTATGGAGGACAATCTAAGGTTATCTTCCTTGATTCTTGAAGGATTGAGAAAGATTTGGGTGATTATGAAGTTAGGCCCCTTATTTCTATCTCTATATGCTCTCATCTCTCTCTAAAATCAGTAGAAAATGACCCCAAATGAAGCCCCTAAACCTATTTATGAAAATGGGGTCGAGTTATAAAAATAGGAAAAATAAACCTCCGGAACAGGGTCTGCGATCGGATAATGGATCGCAAAACAAACATGCGGGTTGCAGAGTGGATCGCAAAATAGCTGCCCAAAACTGGGCAACACTGGCCCAGTCTGCGACCTGATCTGCGATCGCAGAATCAACATGCGACATGAAATGCGATTGCAGATTTGACACAGGATCGCATTTTTTCAACTTCGGTAATTTGACCTTTAACTTTGCGTAGAAATGTCCAAATGATGACGGTTTGAAGTGTTGGAAACTAGACTCAAAGACCTTTAATTTGATAGGTTATTTATCATATAATACCTTATATATTATTAGATATGCTCGTTCAAAGTGTGGACTAGTGCAAGTACTTTTGGAATTTTAGCTTATTATGAATTTTCCCACTTGGCTTGGACTTAGGCCTCTCCTTGGACCCTACATTACTTATTATATGACTCATACACTTATTCACCACATCCCATTCATTTACATCATATTTAAAGCACATAAAATATTATAATTAGTCTACCTGGCACCCCGAATCCTATATTGCTTAGCAAAATATTCCGGGGTCTTACAGATACATGAGTCAAAAGATAAGCATATGCATAGAACTGCAGCCCAAAATCCCAAAATGTACGCACGTGAGTGCCAGGAACTAGTGTCACGAGTGTTGCGGGCAACTATCAGAATACATCAGAATACATAAATATATACATTCCCATAGACTGAATGAAATAGACGGGAAAATAACAAAAGGAAACTCCAAGCTGCTACTAGGAAATCGCCAGGAAAAGCAGCTCACCGTGAAGTATAACCGACCCCGATCTGTATCTAGCGCCGGACTGATAATCAGACATACAAACCTCCGGACCTGTACAGTCAAGTACAGAAGAAGAGAAAGTGCAGCATGAGTACATACATAAATATGTACCCAATGCGTATCCCGCCTAATCTCGAAGAAGTAGTGATGAGAAGTCGACTCGATACTCACTAAGGTCCAACGGTAATGAAGTGAACAAGATGTAAGGGAAACAATAAGCATGAAAGAAAAATAACCAAGTACATCGATATTAGACATCAAATAACAATCCAAAATCCACTAAGGTTGATATCCTCCGTGGCGTACGGCCCGATCCCATCCTGAAATCTCAATCTCGCCGTGGCGTACGACCCGATCCCATCGTGAAATCTCAATCTCGCCGTGGCGTACAACCCGATCCCATCCTGAAATCTCAATCTCGCCGTGGCGTACGACCCGATCCCATAATATACTTTCTCATCACTCTACCTTGGCGTACGGCCCGATCCCACAATATAATCAATCATCACTCTGCCGTGGCATACGACCCGATCCCATAATATAAGAAATGATCACTCTGCCGTGGCGTATGGCCCGATCCCATAATATAATCAATCATCACTCTATCGTGGCGTACGTCCCGATCCCATAATATAATCAATCATCACTCTGCCGTGGCGTACGACACGATCCCATAATATAAGCAATCATCACTCTACAGTGGCGTACAGACCGATCCCATAATATACTAAATCATCACTCTGCCGTGGCGTACGACCTGATCCCATAATATAATCAATTATCACTCTGCCGTGGCGTACGGCCCGATCCCATCCTAGGATCACTTTTATCACACTCAAATCAAACCAAGTATCATCACGTTCAAAGACAACAATACGAATTACACAAGAATACAAGTCATATTTAGGCTATGATAGGGAAAAACAATGCACATGTTGTGTCCTAACTACCTGGACGAAGCAGTAATAGCCACTACGTACGGACTCTCGTCATTTGGTGCGTACGTAGCCCCCAAACAAGATCACATAGCAATCAAGGTTACCTAGAGGGACAATTTCCCTCTCACGAGGTTAGAAAGGAGACTCACCTCGATAAAATCACTCCTCGGACCAAGGACCGAATCAAAATATGCGCCTGAACTTCGAAACTACTCCTGACGGCTCACAACTAGCCAAACATAGTATAATTAAGTCAATTTCAGTCCCAAGAAGGAGAACTAATCAAGAAATTCCAGAATTTAAGCATTCTTGAAGGTTTTTGGAATTTCGACCCCGGGCCCACGCGTTCGGATTTCGAAAATTCTTGAAGGAATCAATTAACCGGAGACTAAGGATCAATTACCCGGAGACTGGGACCCTAGGCTCGCACCTGCGGAGTCAAGAGCCGCACCAGCGGTCCCGCTCCTGCGCAAGATTGGTCGCATCTGCGATGGGGGTTGCACCTGCGAAAGCCTTGACCGTAGGTGCGGTCTCGCACCTGCGACTGGGCGACCGCACATGCAGTCACACCAGATGCAACTACACCAGCAATGGGTTTTTTTCCTGGTTTTTTGCCTCGTGCGGAGTTCGGGAGGCCCCTGGGCCTACCCGAGCCCCTGTAAAAATATACCAACAAGTCCCAAATTATTATACGGACTTGCTCGAGCCTACGGATCACTCATAACATTTCTAAAACTCAAAATCACTCTCCAAAACCTCCTTGAATCAAATTAAGAACATAAGAATTCTTAGAATTCAACTCATCGCGCCAAACAGGCCTATACTACTTGGAATGACGTTAAATTTTACAAAACTATTCCCGATCCCGGAATTCTGTTCGGACCTCGATAGCACAAATTCACGACCCAAACCAAATTTCAAATTGAAGAAAGTCCTGATTTCCATTTCGGGCGCCAAAATGCTCCCGGGTCATCAGAAACCCGAGCCAAACATACGCATGAGTTCGAAATCATCATACGGAGGTACTGGAGTTGTTAGAACTCGATTCTGAGGTCGTTTGCTCGAAATGTTGAGCGAAATCAAACTTGGCCAAATAGGCCAACCTTAAGGAACCAAGTGTTCCTAAACCATCCAAATCATTCCCAAATCCCGAACCACCCGCTCCCACGAGTCATAAGGCACGAATAGCCGCTAAGGAAGGTTTCATTAAGGGAAACGAGATCCTAATACGCAAAACGACCGGCTGGGTTATTACATCTATCGTGGTACTAGGCCAGCCGACACATTACCAAAACACATTGATATTTTCATTTTCAAAGATAAATTCAAAGCTACTCATATAACCTTCGCAAAAGAGTTCAACGAAAAAAAAACTACGGAAAACAAAGCCTGACATCGGGGTGTCACTAGTCATGAGCAACTACTACAACTGTCCGATAATATCAAGACTAACATAGTCTGGAAATAACAAAATACAACTAAGGGAAGATAAAGAGAAAGAAAAGCAGGGCTGCGATCCCCAGGCAACTACCCTTCTATCTCCGAGGAATTGCGACTGAATATAATCAACAACCGCTACCGTGTCCAGAAACGCCTGGATCTACACACAAGGTGCAGAGAGTGATGTGAGTACGCCAACTCAATAAGTAACAACAGTAAATAAAGACTGAGTAGTAGTGACGAGCAAAAATGCAAGTATAGTTCCTATCACAAAACTTAGTAAAATGCGGCATGCTTTAAAATCAGAGTTTAAATCAAAGCAGCTTGTTTAAATCAAGTTTCAGTCAATTCATTTAAAATATCTTTCAACAGTTTTCAAACAAAGGCTCAATGCAGATGTGAGCACAAATGATGAAATCATATACAGCCCCTCGAGCAAACATCACTCATATACAGCCCCTCGGGAAACATCACTCATATACAATCCCTCGGGCAAACATCACTCATGCCTCCTAATCACTCAGTGTGAACAACTATTTTTGACCACACCAAAATTCTATACTATTTTTTTTGCTAAAAATATTAATGTTATATCTAATCTTAATATGTTAAATTTTTATCTTACTCTNATATATATATATATATACACATGTGTATTTTATCTTCTTTTATTCAATAAAAAAAAAAAGAGGAGTTAAGAAAATTAAATTTAAATAAAAATAAAAAAATAAAAATAAAAATAAAAATAAAAAAATAAAATAAAAACGGGAAAAAATAAAAAGACCACCCAAACACTCCACTCCCTCACATCTCTTCCCCACACTCCACCCAAAAACCCCACTCCCTCACACCACTTCTCCCCACTACACCCGTGTCCTCACACCACTTCTCCCCACTACACCCATGTCCTCACACCACTCCACCCAAACACCCTACTC
>ML342184.1:445-18220 GCA_005239505.1 Nicotiana paniculata | reverse complement strand
TGCTTCAAAGGTTGCCTACATATCCTTGGCTATAAAGGAATCAAGTCAGTGTAGTTCTGGAAGCTTTGGTAGCTGGGACTACCGAGTAACTGTGATTTCACTGCGGTTGCTGCTGTTACTGCTGTTGATCTCCTTATTAGACCCAAGTACAGAATGAAGGACTAACTAAAACCTATCAACTGCTAAATTACAAGATTCCTATCTAGGACTTGGTCTTGAGTCTTGATCTTTTGCTGACTCCGACCTGGGATCCCGATGCTTGTTAATCGCAGGTGTTGGTTTTTGTCTTGTCGTTCCTCAGATCAAAGCAAGACATACTGGACGGATGACTTCAAACTCGTCCTGGATAGTCCACATCTTCCCCGTTTGTGCACTTTTGGATTCAATCTTCTCTTTCCTATTTTGTTTCGTTATTTTGGATCAAGACTTCTTCTTTTGGTCATCTCGAGTTCCAATGTTCTAGAAACGTAATTTGCACAGAATCAAAACAAACGAACGAAATTTTCTGCCCCAGTTTTTACTAGGAAAATTTCGTGAGTTGTTGTAATAAAATCTATACTATCTTATTATTGAAAGCAATAAAGGGCCGGGAACTGTGTACTCGGAGTGAATGCAGACTATGGGGTGGATACCCTATGCCTAAAGGTGAAATCAACTAGGGATTGGAGGCCCTATGTTGGAAAAGATCGACAGCTCGCGTTGTCGTCAAGAATAGATCACTAGGTTATGCCGGTGTATGGGGAAGGATCAACAGGTTATGTCGTTGCCTGAAATAGAGATCACTGGGTTATGCCAGTGTCCAAAGATGATCAACAGGTTATGATGTTGTCAGAAAGATCAACGGGTTATGCCGGTGTCCGGGGATGATCAACAGGTTATGCTATTTTCAGGAAGATCACCGAGTTATACCGATGTCCGGGGAGGTCAACAGGTTATGTTGTTGCCTGAAAAGAGATCACAGGGTTATGTCAGTGTCTGAAGATGATCAACAGGTTATGCTTTCATCAGGAAGATCACCAGGTTATGCCGGTGTCCGGGGAGGTCAACAGGTTATGCTATTGCCTGAAATAGAGATCACTGTCTTATGCCAGTGTCTAGAGATGATCAACAGGTTATGCTATTGCCTGAAATAGAGATCACTGGGTTATGCTAGCGTCTGAAGATGATCAACAGGTTATACTGTTGTCAGGAAGAGGGATCGCTGGGTTATGGTAGTGTCTGGGAAGGTCAACAGGTCATGCTGTTGCCTGAAATAGAGATCACTGGGTTATGCCAGTGTATGGAGATGATCAACAGGTTATGCTGTTGTCAGGAAGATCACCCGGTTATGCCGGTGTCCGGGGAGGTCAACAGGTTATACTGTTTCCTAATATAGAGATCACTGGGTTATGCCAGTGTCTAGAGATGATCAACAGGTTATGCTGTTTTCAGGAAAATCGCCAGGTTATACTTGTGCCTGGAAAGGTCAACAGGTTATGTTGTTGCTTGAAATAGAGATCACTGGGTTATGCTAGTGTCTGAAGATGATCAACAAGTTATGCTGTTGTCAGGAAGAGAGATCACTGGTTATGCCAGTGTCTAGGAAGGTCAACAGGTCATGTTGTTTCCTGAAATGGAGATCACTGGTTTATGCCAGTGTCTGAGGATGATCAACAGGTTATGCTATTGTCAGGAAAAGAAGAGATCACCGGGTTACCCCGGTGTCTTCTTGGGTGTGGGACCCTATGTTGGCATCAACTGAGGAATGTGATATCCTTGGTTGGAAAATGTTTGGCCAGGGGTTAGAGGCCTTGTACTACTTTGGGTTTGAATTGTTTTCAACATCGTTTCCTTCTTTTATTTTCTTTTCATTTGATTACGAGTGAATGCGGTAAAGAATTTTGGAGAAAACTTCCCTTTTTGGAGTTGTTGCTGCAGAGCCGCTTCTAGCTCTCGCGCCATTTATTTTGGTTACACTTGCATTCTTGTGAGGTTGTTTTGGGTTACACCTATTTCCTTCAAACAAATAACAATTTCTTAGTTTGAAACAGTGGTTGGTTTTGGCGGTCTTGATTTTGACAACTTGACTTGTTACGGAGATCTCGACCACTTTCTTGCTCGTTTGCTGGGGACTGGGTTTCATCTCTCATCCCCGGTACCTTGGCTTTCCATATTTTACCATGGCGATCGGTCATGTGGGACCCAAAATTTTTGTTTGGCTTTTGTAGGCTTTTCACTTGCCTTTCTTTTGGATTTCTAGAGTATTGGGAGGAGTTTTGGCCCTTTTGATTCCCCTGCAACGGTTAGTCGCGCGACTTAACCTTTCCAACTTTATTTCTCCTTTATTGGCCTTTAATTTCTGACTTTTCTTCCAACTTTAACTTTAGAGCATTTGGAATATTTCGAATTTTCAAACCTTGCCGAGAGGTTAGCCATGTGGGACTCAACCTTTTACTTCATTCGCCTTTATAGGAACTTTAATTTGATTTTCTCCTTTCAAGGGTTTTTGAGTTTGAAGTATCGGCCGATATGGCCAGTCGAGATCGACTTGATGCCCCTGACGAGGCTGGGTGCCTTTTGCATATCGACCTGTATCAAATGAGAGCCCTGTAAATCAGTCTTTCCATCTTTTCTTTTCTGTAGTTTCGGGACAAAGTTAGACCGAAATGGATTCAAAAGAAAAAGTAAACGACAGAATGGACAACGAATTTAAACAAAAGGTGTCCCTTTCGGGGAAAAGAAAGAAGGACTTATCTGGAGTGTATGCGGACTTCAAAAAACATGACATGATCTTTGGACTGGATGCCTGATCCGTGTAAAACTGTCCGACTCTCATAAATTCATCACAGACATTACCTTGAGATTGGGAAACGTTTCCCCGGCTTTCACCAGTGGCGCCCTTTGCGGGTTTTCACCAACTAACCTCTCTAATATCTCTTCTTACTGTCGCCTTGCAGTGCTCTTTGTGAGTTTTCACTAACAAGACTCTCCCATTTTCAATTTCTCTAACTCACTGTCGCCTTACAGTGCCCGTATGTGTTTTCACCGATAAGACTCTCTCATTTTGTTTCTCTCATTGCTTGTATCTGCTCCGAACAACCGTATCTTCCAATTTTGGACATCTTTGCCAATTGATCGCAAGGACTTGAACAGGGTTTTTGGTGACAAGAATTTGTATTGAATTACAACTTTGGAACCTTTTATGCGAATACGTCACTGAATCATAACATCTGCCCCAACTTAAACTCTTGGGAAAATGTGGAATTTTATTTTGGTGTGACTGAACCCCATGGAGAGGCTGCCTATGTATCCTTTCGGAATCAAGTCGAACGTAGTTCAGTTTTTTTATATATATATATATATATATATATGTATATATATAACCCCCCCCTTTTTTCAATGACAAAACTTCGGGTTCCAAAGAGGGTAATCAAATAAGAGTAACCAGCTCAAAGGGTTTGCAAAATGGGTTAATGGTGTTTGGGTAGCGAGAATGAAAGCCTTCGTCATCCCAACCGGAGAACACTTGCCAATATGTGGAGGATCAAACATAGTACAATTTGACAGCATCTGCATTGACAACCATTTCGGGGTCATTTCCTTCGATGTCCCCCAGGTATAACGCTCCTTTTGGTAGCCATTTCCTTATGATGTATGGACCTTTCTAGTTTGGGGCAAATTTTCCTTTCGCTTCTTTGTGGTGCGGAAGGATACGTCTTAAAACGAGTTGCCCTACCTCGAAGTTCCTAGGTTGCACTTTCTTGTTGTAAGCGCGGGCCATTCTTTGCTGGTATAATTGTCCGTGGCACACTGCGGCCATTCTTTTCTCATCAATCAAAGTTAATTTCTCCAGTCGGGTCTTGACCCACTCATTGTCTTCAATTTCTGCTTCGACAATAACCCGAAGGGAAGGAATTTCGACTTCGGCGTGTATTACGGCTTCAGTGCCATAAACCAATAGGTAAGGGGTAGCTCCCACCGATGTACGCACGGTCGTGCGATATCCCAACAATGCAAAAGGCAACTTTTCATGCCATTGCCTGGATGTTTGGATCATTTTCCTGAGAATCTTCTTGATGTTTTTGTTTGCTGCTTCAACGGTGCCATTTGCTTAGGGCCGGTAAGGGGTCGAGTTGCGGTGTGTTATCTGGAACTGTTCACACACCTCCCTCATCAAGATACCATTCAGGTTCGCGGCATTGTCGATAATGATAGTTTTTGGGATACCAAAACGACAGATGATATTAGCATGCACGAAATCCACCACTGCTTTCTTAGTGACAACTCTGAATGTGACGACCTCGACCCATTTTGTGAAATAATCGATAGCAACAAAAATGAATTTGTGCCCGTTTGAGGCCCTTGGCTCAATTGGCCCAATGAAATCCATTCCCCAAGCAACAAATGGCCAGGGTGCCAACATAGGATGCAGTTCTGAAGGCGGCGCATGGATCAGGTCACCATGTATTTGAAACTTATGGCACTTCCGGACGAAACCGAAACAATCTTTCTTCATGGTCATCCAATAATATCCAGCCCGCAACATTTTCTTTGCGAGGACGTACCCATTCATGTGGGGACCGCACACTCCTGAATGGACTTCGCTCATGATCTTTTCGGCTTCTTTGGCGTCTACACATCTTAACAAATTTAGATCGGGAGTCCTTTTATACAGTACTTCCCCACTTAGGAAGAAACTGCTGGCGAGCCTTCGGATGGTCCTTTTTTGGTCTCCGTTGGCCTGCTCGGGATATTCTTTTGTCTTCAAAAATCTTTTAACATCGTGATACCATGGTTGGACATCGGGCTCTACTTCGACTGTGTTGCAGTAACCATGTCTTTCCTTGATTTGGATCTCCAATGGGTCTATGCGAACATTACCTGGATAGGGTAGCATTGCAGCTAGAGTGGCAAGTGCATCGGCTAACTCACTGTGGCATCAAGGAATATATCTGAACTCGACGGCTTTGAATCGCTTACTAAGATTCTCCACCTGCTGTCTGTAGGGAAGGAGTTTAACATCTCGAGTTTCCCACTCCCCCTGAGCCTGCTTAATTATCAAATCGGAGTCCCCCATGATCAACAACTCTTCTATGTCCATGTCAATGGCCATGTTCGTGCCCATTATACAAGCTTCATATTCGGCAGTATTGTTTGTGCAGAAAAAATGGAAGCGGGCCTTGGCTGGGTAGTGTTGTCCTATGGGTGAAATCAAGATTTCCCCTATCCCGATACCTTTCGCATTGGCTGCCCCGTCGAAGAACATTTTCCAGGTGTCAGCGCCATCCGATATTACTTCGACGGAATTGATTTCTTCATCCGGGAAATAAGTGCTCAAGGGCTGGTATTCATCATCGACCGGATTTTTGGCTAGATGATCGGCCAATGCTTGAGCTTTCATAGCGGTGCGAGTGACATAGACACTATCGAATTCTGTGAGCAAGATTTTCCATTTTGCTGATCTCCCGGTGGGCATTGGCTTTTGGATTATGTACTTCAAAGGATCCAGCCTCGTAATGAGGTAGGTGGTATAACCCAACAGATAATGTCTGAGCTTCTGAGCAACCCAAGTTAGAGCGCAGCAAGTCCTTTCTAACTGAGAATACTTGGCCTCGTAGTTTGTGAACTTCTTGCTTAAGTAATAAATGGCCTGCTCTTTCTGCCCGGTCGCATCGTGTTGCCCAAGGACACACCCAAAGGAATTTTCTAGCACCGTCAGGACAGGAACAAAGGTCTCCCTGGTTCTGGTGGGACTAATACTGGAGGATTTGACAGATATTCTTTGATCTTGTCAAAAGCGTCCTGGCACTTGTCTGTCTATTTGATGGCCGCATCTTTTTTCAATAGCTTGAATATAGGCTCGCATGTGGAGGTCAACTAAGCGATGAACCTGCTGATGTAATTCAACCTACCCAACAGACTCATGACTTCCTTCTTGGTTCTTGGAGGTGGGAGATCCTGGATAGATTTTATCTTCGCTGGGTCCAGCTCAATGCCCCGTCGACTGACTATAAATACCAGTAATTTTTCGGATGGAACTCCGAAAGCGCATTTGGCCGGGTTTAATTTCAAATCATATTTTTCGCAGGCATTCAAAGAATTTCTTCAAATGCTGCACATAGTCACTTTAGGTTCTGGACTTAATGATCACATCATCCACGTACACCTCAATCTCCTGATGCATCATTTCGTGAAATATGGCGGTCATGGCCTCATATAAGTCGCCCCAGCATTCTTTAAACCAAATGGCATGACCCGGTAGCAATATGTTCCCCAGGGTTTAGTGAAGGCTGTCTTTTCTGCATCTTCTTCATCCATCAACACCTGGTGATATCCAGCATAGCAATCGACAAAAGACTGTACCTTGTGTTTGGTACAATGGTCAACTAGGATGTGTATGTTTGGTAGTGGAAAATTATTTTTGGGACTGGCTTTATTCAGATCCCGGTATTCGACACATACTCGAACCTTTTCGTCCTTTTTAGGTACCGGAACTACATTGGCCAGCCAGGTGGTGTATTGGACCACTCGGATTACTCCAGCCTTTAGTTGTTTAGCGACCTCTTCTTTGATCCTGTCACTCATGTCTGTTTTAAATTTCCTCTGTTTTTGTTGGACAAGTGGATGACCGGGGTAGGTTGGCAATTTGTGTACCACCAAGTCCATACTTAATCCAGGCATGTCGTCGTAGGAACAAGCAAAAACGTCCTTGAATTCAAATAGGAGTTGAATCAGGGCGTATCTAGTCTCTTCATCCGTGTGGACGCTTATCATGGTTTCTCTAATCTCTTCCTCGTTGCCCAAGTTATCGGGTTTCGTTTCGTTTAAGTTTGGCTTAGGCTTGTTCTCGAGCTGTTCCAATTCTCGATTTATTTCTCTAAAAGACTCTTCTTCGTCATATTCCAATTCTTGATTCATTATTTCGAGGTTAGACGACATTTTAGGATCAGAGCATGAAGTCCCCAAGCATGTCATGTTTTTTAAAGCCGCATTATTAGGACTAAAAAATAAGAAAAGTAAAACAAAATCAGAAAGAATAATAGATGATGAAATTTTGATTTCATTTCACTGAATATGGACATAGGAGGGTTTACATCGGAATTTAAAGGCAAGAATTTAAAAGACACTTCAGTTACACCCTGAAATAACTCATAGTGCAGAAATGATGGCAAAAGCTGAACTACCGAGACTCCCGCCTGGCGGGGAATGGAGTAGCCTCCCTGTTTTGCAACTTGGCATCAGGCCCCATATACTATACTTTGGCAGTGTTGGAGCCTTCTCCTGGTTGGACCATATGGGCCTCGTACAACATCTGCCTCATCACCCCGCATATTTCTTCTATTTCTTCGGCCGTGAAAGCCTCTTCCTCTTCCTCCACATATTTTGGTTTGAAAAATGATGCGGTGATGTGTGGGATTGGCTGAGGCAATACCCAACCATTTTTCTTGCGTTGGTCAGCCCATTGTTCATCATCGGGGGTAGCTTGAAACCTTATGCCAAAAAGCCTTTTATTGGTAGGCAAAGTGATGGGTTTTTAAATGCCTTGCAAGGACACCCGAGCCCTTTTCTAGGTGTGTACCCATGTTTGATCATGTCATTGGTGACCATAATTTACGCGTTTGATAGTAAGGGTTGAGGTCACGGGTTTCCTTCCTCACGCTGGTCCGCAACCACAACTTCGAAAGCCTGGTAGACTATTTGCTCGCTGCCCTCTCTTGCTTCTAGGCATGGGGCCAATGGGTCCCTGTAAATAGACTGCTCGTCTTCTCCATGGACCATGATTTCCTGGTCCTCATATTCGAATTTAACCATTTGGTGGAGAGTAGACGGCACTGCCCCAGGTACATGGATCCAAGGCCTCCCTAGGAGATAATTGTAGGAAGTATCCATATCCATGACCTGGAATGTCACTTCGAAATCTACCGGGCCGATTGTCAAGACCAGATCAATCTCCCTGATCGTGTCTCTCTTGATACCATCGAGTGTACGGACGCACACATTTTTGGGCCTGATTCTCTCAGCTCCGATCTCCATCCTTTTTAAGGTCGATAGAGGGCAAATGTCAACCCCAGATCCACCGTCCATCATAACCCTTTTCACATAGTAACCCTCACATTTAATGGTTAGGTGGAGAGCTTTGTTGTGGGTAGCCCCTTCCGGGGGAAAGTCATTCTTGCTGAATGAGATCCGGTTGACTTCAAAGAATCGTTCTGCCATTCTTTCTATTTGCTCGACTGTGGTGTTGGCCGGAACGTATGCTTCATTAAGGGTTTTGATTAGGATCTTCTGATGCTCGCTTGAATTTACCAGCAAGGATAGGAGTGAGACCTGAGTGGGGGACTTTTTGAGCTCCTCGATTATGGCGTATTCAGCGGTTTTCGTATTCTTGAAGAATTCTTCTACCTCTCCGGTACTGATTGGCCTTTTAGGCGGAAAGCGTTTCAGCTTGCTTTGGTTTAGTTCTTCTGGGTCGAGTTATTTCTCTGATGAGTTTATATTACCTGTTTCCCTGGTAACCTCTTTCCCTTTGTATGTCACCAACGTTCTGCGGTAATTCCATGGGACGGCAGTAGTATTCTTCATGGGGGTTTGCGACGCGTGGCTAATAAACACGGGCTCATTCAGCCTTGGTGAACTTATTTTCCCCCGCGCCGCATACTTCCCCTTCGGGGCATACATTTTTGAGCCATTCATTATTGCCTCGTTAAATTGTAACCTTCTGGGAGGGCTCAACACCTTTTGTTCCTCCCTGTGTGCCTTGGGGATGTAAAGGACAGTGTCTTTAGGGGGTCCCTTATTTGTTCCAGTCTCAGCCCTTTCCATGACCTGGGGAGCGGGATTACTCTTTTTCATCTCCTTGACTGGTTTGGGTTCCGCCTTGGGTTTTCATTCTACATCTGCGATGGCGATGATGGCTTTTAGAGCTGGATCAAAATCCTGGTCTTCGCAAATCATGCCGATGACGGACCCATGATTGTGTGCAGGCAGTGGATTGTTTGTCACATTGGGAGATTCTTCGTCCCTTAAAACCACTTTCTTTTGTTCTATAAGGCTTTCCACAGCTTCTTTGAGGGTCCAGCAATCCTCCGTGTCGTGCCCTTCTGCTCCGGAATGGTAAGCACAACTGGTACCCCGTCTATATGATGGTGATTGGGGATTCTGCCCATTTGGAGGTACGGGTTGTAGGAGTCCCATATGGACAAATTTTGGGAAGAGGCTGTAATACGGCTCTCCGATGGGAGTGAAGTTAAGTCTCCTTGATTGTGCTTGGGGATAGGCATTGTACGGGTAGCTGTTTTGAGGAGGGCATTGATTATATGGAGCTGGGGGACGATGGTTATTTTTTTGGGGTGGAGTTCTATTCTGATTGTATTGTTGTTGCGGCCTGGGATGTGGCTGAGCGCTCATTACCGCCTAAGGAAAAGGGAGCGAAGCATAAGCTGCATCTTGGTGAGGATAGTAACGTTGGGAAGCTTTAGGAAATGGGCGTGGGTATTGTCGAGGCTTCCTGACATCGGACACCGTCATGGCCCCTTCAACCTTCTTTTTCCTGTTGGCTGCAACCCCAGATCCACTTTGGATGGCCTGAGAGGTTGCTCTTATGGCAGATTGGCTCAGGATACGACCAGTCTTTAGACCATTCTCCACCATTTCTCCAATTTTAATTGCTTCTGCGAATGGTTTGCCCATGGCGGACATCATATTTTGAAAGTAATCATCTTCCTGCGTTTGTAGAAAAACACTGACCATTTTAACCTCATCCATCGGAGGTTTGACCCGGAGGCCTGCTCGCGCCATTTGATGGCGTACTCTTTGAAACTCTCTGAGGGTTTCTTTTTGAGATTGGATAATGAGTTTCTATCGAGAGAGATGTCCACATTGTATTGGAATTTCCGGACAAAGTCCCATGCCAAGTCATACCATATGTGCGAGCGGTATATATCCTGGTCCATGTACCATTCTGATGCAATCCTTGTCAAGCTTTCTCGAAAATATGCCATAAGAAGTTCATCCTTCCCACCTTCTCCCCTGAGCTAGTTGTAGTACCTTTTCAGATGGACTATGGGGTCTCCATGTCCGTCATATTTTTCTAATTTGGGGGTTTTGAAGAGGAAAATGGACATGCGGGAACATGCACAGGCCCGCATAGGAGACACTTTTCTGCCCGCTCAGCCCCTGTATATTTTTTAGGCTATGTTTAATACTCTTCATTTTTTGAGCTATCGCTTCATGTTCGAAGCTTTTCTTATCATGTCCCAAAGTGAACTCAGGCTGAGTTTGTTGGGGATATGCATTGGGAGTAGCATGAGCGGTATGCTGATGGGCGGATGGTGTTTGGAATGTGAATGTCGGTGGCTCGAAACTTGGCCCGGAGATAGATGGTGGAGCCATGGCGGAGATTGTTGGTGCGGTGAAAATGCTGGAAGACACACCAGAAAACAAAGCCTGGGGGCGAACCTCAGAAGGCCTTCCGGTAAAGTGAGCCGACATAGTTGGATACCAAATGGTGTGGCGGGTAGCTTATGGGGATGTTGGACGTCCTGCCTAGCCTGGGGATTATTTCTGGGAAACCCGGGATGGTACTGGGTGGTTCCCTACCATTGGACCATGCGTCCCACATTTCCAGTGCGGTACCGCAGAGTCCTGTTCTCTTCAGCTGTTGCTGACTCAGATGTTGGGATGGCTGGATTTAGGTCTTCCACGGAAGAGTTGACGATTGGCAGGTGAATTTCAGACGTCATTTCTATGCTCCCTTTTGATTTAGTGAAGTAAGGATGGGAAGCCAGGTTACCGCAAAACCAAACACCTTAAAATACCTTAAGATTGAACCAACAAACGTTAGGTTGAAACATTTATCACATAGGCAATCGCACGTACGGGATATGCAATGCACCTGATGTTTTTTCTATATGTTGTGCAACAGTTGTGTACTTCATCCCAGCTTTATTGTATTCTTACCCTTCTTCTGTTATTGTTTCCGCTCTTTTATTCCTCGCTTGGTTTCTTTTCTTATGGTTATGATCGAATCCTATGTGGACTGTCTACGTATCACGGCGCCGCGTTAATCATATCATCACGTAGTTCATGCTAGCCAAACCAAAGGACAAAAAAAGTTTCATTCTAAAATTTTCATTCATAAAATAAAACACTTTTAATTACAGAAAACTTGTAGCCCATATTTTCTATAAATATAAGAACTACTGATGCGTGGCTAGAATTCATAGTTTAACAAGTTATATGCCTTACATTTTATGAGCGTTAATGATAAAAATACACATTTATGTGCATAATGGAGTCTATTTCATGTGTAGGTGCATTGGATATGGAAACTGGGCTAAATGGATGCAAATACATCGAAAATACGCTCAAGAGGCGAAGAGGAGTGCACAGGGCTATAGCCGGGCGTTTAAGCCCAAACGCCTGACCCTGCCTGGTGTTAGCCAGCGCTAGAGCCCAAACCCCTGACCCTGCCTGGCGTTAGCCAGGCGCCAGAGCCCAAACGCCTTCCTTAGCCTGGCATTATCCAAGCGCCAGGGCCCAAACGCCAGGCCCCTGTTCCGGTTAAATCCGAGTTTTTGAAGAGTTAAGTGTTTCCCGATTGGAATAGAAGTCTCCTACACGTTTAGGGTTTATCCCAAATATATAAATAGACTCACGAACATAACTTGAAGGGAGGAAGCCATTGAAGTGAAGAACAACGTGTGGATTACTACTCAGTGAAGGAAACATTAATTTTCATAGCTTTTACTTATTATTTTGTCGTTCAATTATGCAAGTTATTTTAGAATTAATTCTTATGAATATGAGTAGCTAATATTCTTAACCTAGGTTTTGGTGGAACCCGTTGGGGGATAAGCTTATTGTGATATTAAAATAGTTTTGATTGGTTGATTAATCTCTATTTGTTCAACTACGTTCTTGTTGTAGTTGATTGAAGAGACCTCAATTAGTTGTTCCTATTTATTATGTATCTACTTGAGAGAGAGTGCATATTTAGGTAGTTGTTTGAACAACATCACTCCCGGAGTATAGACGAAAGTCATAACCGAGGGTTTAGAAGTTGGATAAGAAATACCGATACTTTGGGTGCAATCTAAAGTGAACTGTAATGCAATCTAGATAGCTTAACTTGAGAGAGTGCGTCTAGTAAATTATCATAATTACTTGAGAGAGATTTATGGTAGATAGAGTGTTCATGATTGATAGAGACAACTAATCAAACTATAAGAAGTATCCGAGAAGGAATTCACAACCGGGGGCAAACCATAACCTTAGACCTTTATCATAATTGTTTACAACACATTGTTAGTAATTGTTAGTTATTATTATTCTCAGTAGAATTGTAAAACATCATCCAATTTATATTAAAAAGTCTTGAGAGAATTGATTGAGTAAAAGTTGCGTATTCTAAAGACTTGATTGATACGTAAATTCCCTGTGGGATCGACTCTGGGCATAATACCCCGGATTATATTTGCAACGCCCGTTTAGTCTTTTATTAGACATAGTTGAGCGTGATCAAATTTTGGCGCCGTTGCCGGGGAATTAACGGTATTATCAATTGAGTTGGAAGAAATACAAAATTCTGAAATATAGTCAATTTTCTTTAAATTTTCGTTTTTACATTGAAAGTTTAACGTTTGCTAACGTGTTGCAGGTGCATGCCTAGAAACTCATCGAGGACTGGTGAAGTAGTTGAAGCCTTATCAGACCCCGAGAAAGTTTTCAAGGCCCTAAACCGGACCAACCGGAAAAGCAAACGTCAAACACAAATTGAAGAAATTGAAACTAACATGGAAGATCCACACAACCGGAACAATAATGGGGATGATGTGGTAGACCCAATCACTTAAACAGGGGAAGAGGCTCCCTTATATGACTGGGCACAACCCACAACTGAGAATTTGGCCACTGCGATACTGGTCCCTCAAATACAGGCCGAGTCCTTCCAGATAACAAATAATATGCTGCAGTTATTGCAGAACAAAGGGACTATTCTCAGGGTCATACATCGAAGAGCCCCAGCAGCATTTGAAAAACTTCCTGTCAATTTGCAAAACTCAGAGGCAGCCAAACGTCACTCAGGAGGCAATAAAACTATTGGTGTTTCCATTCTCAGTGACTAGCGCTGCCCAGACTTGGCTAAACTCATTCCCCTTAAATTCCATTACCTCATAAGAGGAGTTAGTCAAATAGTTCGTGAACAAGTTTCATCCACCCAACAAGACTGCTCAACAAATTGATGAAATCGTGAGCTTCAGACAGAAACCAGTTGAAACACTACAAGAGACATGGGAACGATTTAAGGGGATGCTGGTTATCTGTCCACATTATGGTATTCCAGAGCAAATATTGGGGCAGCATTTTTATATGGGTTTGGCTGATACTATTAAAGAAAATGTCGATTCTTCGGCTGGTGGAGCATTCTTGACCAAAACGTGGAGAGAAAGTCAAATCTTACTTGATAAAATGGCACAGAATTCAGGATGGACAACAAGGAATGCACCCATTACTCCTATAGTTCAGTCAGTGCCAATCGATCCATCTAATTCTATTGTAGAGAACGTGGCCACCTTGATAACACAGATGAGTATACTTACTAAGAAGGTGGAAGAATCAAGACAAAAGCAGCAGGTACACATCGTAGACGCAACCAATGGGGGCTTATGCACATCTTGCATTAGTCAACCACTTGGTAATAACTGGAATGCAGAATGTCATCACCCTCCTTATCCAGAAAATATGAATTATGTGTCGAATTATGGAAGACGGAGACAAGGGGGGCAGAACTCGGGTCAGCAAGTTCAACCATATAGACCACCCCACCAACAGCAGAACAGTGGAAATATGGGTTTCAGGGGACAACAAGGTAATGCAGCACCGTATAAGAGGTCACAAGGTTATAACCATCAAAATCAACAACAAGAATACTACCCTCCTCAGCATCAACAGGGGGGAAAACAAAAAGATGGGTTTTCCAGGTTAAAAGCTATGATGCAGCAGGTTATTGGGTCAAATGCCAAAATCACTAAGAGAGTAGATGTACATGATGCAGCTATTAAAAATATTAAAGTACAGTTGGGCCAGATATCTATGGCAGTGAAGAATCATCCTCCTGGAACTTTACCTGCAGATACTCAGGTAAATCCTATGGACCAAGGCACAAGGCAGCTGATGGCAGTGATTCTCCGCAGTGGCAGAGACTTAAACTTGGAACTGGAGAGAGCTCGTGAAAGCAAACAGGTCGAGACACCGGTACCCATGCTGATTGAACTTGATGATTCAACAAACTTGACCAAGGTAATAGTGCAACCTACTGAAGGAGAACCCAGTGCATAGAGTGAGACTGAAAAAGAAGTGGAGATAGCCCAGAAGCCGGTAGTTGAGGTGGTGGCTGAGAAAGAACCGCCAGCTCCATTCCTTCAGAGGCTGGCCAAATACCAAAAGGATGAACAGTAAAAAAAGTTCTTGTACATGCTAAAGCAAATACAAGTAAATGTCTAGTTACGCTTAAATGATGAAGGACTTGATGTCCAGAAAAGTTGACTTCCAAGATCTGGCTACTGTCACCCTTACTCAGACTTGTAGTGTGGTGGTGACGCGCCCTATTGCTGAAAAGTTGTCTGACCTAGAGAGTTTCACAATTCCTTGTACCATTGGCAACTTAGCTTTCACCAAAGCTCTATTTGACTTGGGGGCCAACATTAATCTGATGCCGCTAGCCATATATAAAATACTGGGGATTGGTAGAGCCAGGCCCACCTCCATGCTGCTGCACCTTGCTGATAGGACTGTGAAGAGACCGTCGGGTATTCTGGATGATGTATTAGTGCAAGTGGGGAAGTTTTTATTTCCTGCTGATTTTGTGGTATTAGACTGCAAAGTGGATGAGGAAATTCCCATAATCTTGGGAAGGCCATTTTTTGCCACAGGTAGAGCTCTTATCGATTGTGAGACTGGTGACTTAAGATGAGGCTCAATGATGAAGAAATCAGTTTCAACGTACAGAAGTCTATGAGGCGACCTAGTGAGTTCGCCAACTGCTCTCTTATTGATGCTGTGAATGTGATCTCAGAAAACGATGATGCATCCCTGACTGTTGGGGACCCTTTGGATGAATGATTGATGAATCTATATGATATGAACGGTGAAGAACTGGCAGATTGGGTGTTAGCACTTGACGAAAAAGGAGTATGGCCAAAGGATCTCGAGTTTGAGTCACTATACGTAGAGGAAAGAGAGAACCCGCCGGCCAGGCCATCTATTGAAGAACCACCCAGGTTGGAACTGAAATCGGAGGATGCTGATATGGTAGAAAAGATACTAGAGTTAACCAAGGACATAAAGGATACATACTTTGTTGAGTCTAGTGTCATTAGTGTTGAGGATGTTGGTACACACTCCAACCATTTTTTCACATTGTGTTGGGATGATGATATGCAAATAGAGTTATCCGAACCACCTGATGAGTTGAGGGATAAAGAACAAGATGCCTACATTCTAGAGTTCTTCCTGCCAGAAAGTAGGGAGTACACATTTCGTCGAAAGGCCAAGAAGTGCAGATTACGACTTCCTGACGATGGATCTCCTAGACAGTTTTCTTGAAGGAAGTAAGTCTAGAGAAAATACCAAAAAGATTTTTGTTTTAGGTAGTGTAGTAATTCCCCCTTGGTTTTTCTTTGGACCACGGTTCTTTTTCAAGGGTTTTTAATTGAACCGGGTGTAGGTAGTTTTTTAATTTTTACGAGTAGGAATCACATGGTTAAGGGCTTAATAGTAGAAATATCTTGAAATGTGCTAATGCCTTAAGAATAGTCAGTACTTTTGTTGTGACGCTTAGGCTCAATTTTTTTGACTCTAGGATAAATACCTTAAATCAGGAATTCTTAAGATTTGTTTAACTGCTTTGAATGGAGTGTCGTGATAGATTCAATCCTGAGTGAGTTATGTGCTAAGTGTGTGTGAGGTTTGTATGCTATTCGGTGCATTGCATTTAATGTCTAGAACTTGCCCCGTGTCTGTGCAAAGCGAAATAGAAGTTTTGTTCAGTCTTGGAAGTGATATAGGTATTTCTTTGTTGAGCCAGCTATATATATTTTACCCACCTAATTATTATGTATCATAGTTAACCACGTTGAGCCTATAATCCTGTTTCTTTGGTATCCACAATACAAGCTATACCCCTTTGTTTGAATCGATCATCTATTGGAACCTTGTCACCTCTCATAAGCACTGAAAAAGTGATGAAATATGGAAAAGTTAAAGTGTGGTGTGGTAGGTTGGTTTTTGAGCGGAATAATTGAAATAAGGAGAAAGGTGAATTGTATGAAAAAAGTAAGAGTCACTTGAAAAAGAAAAGAAAAAAAATAAAAAAAAATATTAATAAAATAAACAGTTGTACTGTTGTGAAAGAAAAATATATGTGGTGACTCTTGATGTAATTGTGCTTAAAGAAGTATGGGGTATTAACATTGATGTGAAGGTGGAGTTGGTTTAATATAAGTGTGAGGTTGAAAAGCTAAAGTATGTGTATTAAAGTGCTTAGGGAGGTGTAGCCATACTTATATCTAAATGTATCCTACCTATCCCGTAGCCTACATTACAACCAAATAAAGTCCTACTTGATCTAGACTGAATGAGCTCGATTAGTAGAGTAGTACACTATGGGCAAGCCTATGGTGCCTCTATTGTGGCATATGAATATTATTTTTGAGAGCGAGTAAATTCTTTCTATCTTGAGTTCCTAAGTGTTCTTAATTGTGTAAGGAACCAGCTCTTTGATTTGGTGAGGGAATATGATTCATGAAGGAAAGGTAATGTTGTTGACCTCTATGCTAGAGTAGTGAGTGGATTGTGAATAAAGCATGGTATTTGTGAGTCGACTATTGAGGCGAGGATGTCACACCTTTGTGCTTAACCTGTTTTAAAAATTCTTGGTATAACGTGTTAAGGGATTTGCTTAATAAGTTGTGTACATGAGTGTAGTTTGATTGCTCGAGGACGAGCAAATTCTAAGTGTGGGGTATTTATGCGTGGAAGGAATTAATGGTTTAACAAGTTATATGCCTTATATTTTATGAACGTTAATGATAAAAATACACTTTTTATGTGCATATGGAGTCTATTTAGTGTGTAGGTGCATTGGAGATGGAAACCGAGCTGAATGGATGCAAATAAATCGAAAATACGCTCAAGAGGTGAACAGGAGTGCACCGGGCTATAGTCGGGCGTTTGATACCAAATGCCTGAGGCGCCAGAGCCCAAACGCCTGCCTTAGCCTGGCGTTATCCAGGCGCCAAGGCCCAAAAGCCAGGCCCCTATTCCGGTTAAATCCGAGTTTTTGAAGAGTTTAAGTGTTTCCCAATTGGAATAGAAGTCTCCTACACGTTTAGGGTTTATCCCAAACATATAAATAGACTCAAGAACACAACTTGAAGGGAGGAAGCCATTGAAGTAAAGAACAACGTGTGGATTACTACTCATTGAAGCAAACATTGATTTTCATAGATTTTACTTATTATTTTGTAGTTCAATTATGCAAGTTATTTTAGAATTAATTCTTATGAATACGAGTAGCTAATTCTTTTAACCAAGGATTTTGGTGGAACCCGTTGGTGGATAAACTTATTGTGATATTAATATAGTTTTGATTGGTTGACTAATCTCTATTTGTTCAACTACGTTCTTGTTGTAGTTGATTGAAGGGCCCTCAATTAGTTGTTCCTATTTATTATGTATCTACTCGAGAGAGAGTGCATATTTAGGTAGTTGTTTGAACAACATCACTCCCGGAGT
>ML342183.1:0-85390 GCA_005239505.1 Nicotiana paniculata | reverse complement strand
TTTAGGTCGAAAACTCAACGTGATTGTTTGCCAACCCATAACTCTAGAATATCAAATTACATTGAATTCGTCTTTAAGTTAGTTGTCTCTTTAATCTCTTAATTTACTATTTTAGATTAATTTTAGTAAAATATTTGTTCGAGTTTATTTTAGTTGATAGTTAATCACAAGTCCCTGTGGGTACGATATCTGGACTTAAAACCTATATTACTTGTCGACCACGTACACTTGCGTGTGCATTGGGAAATCAACCAACAACTATCACACAGCAATCCATATCATCGTCTTCCAAGAACAAATTCCTCAATGCTGCCAAGGCTTCTTCTTCCTCTGATCCCCATATTATATCGGCCTGATGGAAGGTCTGATTTAGGTGCGGTACGGGTTTTGGGTAATTGGATGTGATATCCGGGACATTTAGTGTGAGGGAGAGGTTTGCCAAGTTACGTACCTACTCAAGTTCACATTGTAGTTCAAGTATTTTTTGTTCAAGCCGCAAAACCATGTCATTTGGTGCCGGAGTACTCCGACCATCGGAAGTTTCCACATTCTCAGCATGTGCGGTGTTGTCTTTTCTGACGCTACTCATATCATCCATCATAGATTTACCTTTGCTTTTGTTATAGTTGGAGGAGGAGGAGGATGCCAGTATGCGTGAACCAACCTTAGAGGATGGGAATAATCAAAAAGAAAGAAAAACAACAGGTAACCAAGTTAGTGAGAGTTCTAAAAAATGTTTGCAGTATTTAAACACATATTGCGGGAATGTAAATCCCGTCCTAACTTGGGAGCCTCTTTGTGCCCGAGGTAGGCCTAGCGACAAGTAGATTTGGAGAATTTAATGCCAATAATGGCACTTGGCTTTATTACATTCGAAAAACAAGAACGAATAACCCTAATCTACTTGGTTCTAGAAGGACCTTCTCCAGGCCTGGTTCTCTGGGCTCCATCGATTAAGTTCCCCAGGTCGCGCATGTCCAGCAACAGATATGGCCTGGCGAGATGTCCTACTTCGATACCTTTGACATTCTGGCAGTCTATGAATCTTTACCTCATCATCCCTTCTAGCTCCATCAGACCCTGCTCCAGATATTCTAGCCTTTCATTTGATCTGGTAGCCATTTCCCTCCACTCATTTATTAATTCCATATCAGTCTTGCGTTGTTCCAGATGCTCATCCTCGGACTCGTGAGCCCTTTTGTGCAGTCTGTTATACTTCACATGTGCTTTGGCAGCTTTATCTATGACTCTGTTTCCTTGACCGACCCCTGGCTCGATTATTCCCTCTATGCAGTCTTCCAACCATGATGTGGTAAAAGTACACATGCCTTGCGTGATATCGATCTGGCTCGATGGTGCCCTTTTCCACAATAATCTTCAAGTGCCACATATGTTGACCTTCACATTTATATGGGATGTCATCATCTTGGAAATTCGCCCTGTAGTGACTCATTTTGGAGACTCGTGGTATAATGTGTTTTCTACCAGCTTGTCTCATGACCCTGATAGGAACATAGTGGTGTATACCCCTTAACCCGATCAACACCAAGTGTGGAGAGTCCCTAGATCGGATGATGAACTCATTGGTGGGGAACCACTCGAACATCCAGTGAACTTGGTTCTCAGTCAAGTTGTCAAAAAATTGCACCCGTTCTGTAGCATTCTCTGGTTAAGCAAACCTATCTGGGATGAAGGTCATTCTCTTGGGGTGGTGAAAGGCTATGTGATCGTTCCACGGTCTTCGTGGAAACTCTTGGTGGTATTGACCTCTTTGGAAATGTTCTAGCAACCAAATCTGTAGTAGCAGATTACAACCCTCGAAGTGTTTGAACCCTTTCTGGCAGCGATCCAAGGCTTGATATATGTCTGCTATAATCATAGGGACAATAGTATATGTTTGTCCCTCAATTCCCCCCATTAAGTCTTTGATTACCATGGCTAGTCTGGTGTGAATTCTGTCCTTTTTGCTTGGAAACACTATCATACCCAAGAAGCAAACAATAAACACGAAAACCCTATGATGAATCCAACCCAAGGAAGTGATGTAGAATTCGTCATGAAAGATACGGTAAGATTTGTTGTGACCGTATCGTTCATAAATGAAGTCGAAGGGTATATAGGAGTTCTTCAGACACACCATGTCATCATTCTTTTTCAAACCCATAATTTTCAGAAACCCTCGGGGAGTGCAATTTTCTGGCACCAATAGACCGGGATTGTCCCAAGGTAGTCCAGTGAATCTCCTTATTTCCTCCAAAAGAGGGGTCATTTCTATGTTGCCAAAACGGAATACGACCCTTTCTCCGTTCCAGAACATAGTAGCATCTTCGATCAACATGTGGTTTGGTTGGATGTCTAAGAAAGAAGGTAGGTTTCCAGGGCTCTTTTCACATGGTTTTTATCACTTGACGGAAGGTCTTCCTACCAATCTAGCAACAACAGGGGTATGTTACGGACCATGCCAAACCTGGGGACTTCGGGCCTCATTTTCTGCAAAACAAATAAGGTTAGACCCTTTCCCCCTCCAGATTCAACTATTTATACATTAACAATTAACATAATAGCACTTATTTCTCCAAATTAATGCACATATCGTGGTTGCATAAGTTAGGATTATGGAAATCCCGGTGGACTTTGGACAATGCTTTTATTAAAGGGTTATTATGTGGACAACATATTAACCCGGGCTAGGTTTGACTATGATGCATGTATAGTTATAATCAGAGTAAGGTTTCTATAGAGGTCTATACTGGTACCGTCAAGCAGACAACTTGAGGGGGAAAGGCACAAAACCATCGACTGCAGCGCTGATCGACTAGTTTTACCGCAAATAAGCCTTTCCAAATTCAAATAGGATGATATAGGAAGAGCGCAAACACTCATCAATTGCTGCTATGGTATTGATTACGCACGAATGGAATATGATGTTGATCATGATTTATGCAACAAAAAATAGCACGTTATCACGTATTTTCACGATGAAAAAAAATGATAAATGTGGTATTTAATAATTATAAAGTAATTTAAGAAAGAAAATAAAGAGACAAGTCAGTTTCCATAGTAAAGAATAATAAAACAAGAAAGAGAAATCGTAAATGACTGAAAATAGGCAAATAAACTCACATAAAGTGGGAAGGTGAAGGGGTATGCAAGTATTGAAGGAATAATAAACTCATGCTTAAAGACTAATTCACAAAAATCAGGTTCGTTATGGTAAGAGCCTAAAAATATGCCCAACAGAGTCGCCATGCTGTCGCGCCCCCTTTTTCTCGCGAATCGGGTTTCGACGTTTTGGACAAACTCCTTTTCAGGATGGGTTTAAGGAATTGGAAGAGTCTCCACCTAAAGGATTAAGGTGCATTAGGTAACCTAGAGAAATTAAAGCATTTGACCAGTTTACATCACCAGAGATTGGGTAAAGGCTCAAATTAGCTTGAAGGGAAGGTGTTAGGCACCCCTGGGGGTCCACAACGGTGGGTCCCGATCGACTTAAACTAAGCGAATTAGTCTAAAAAGGGGAGAAAGGGACTTGGACAAATACCATATACAATCTATTTTAAACAAGAGTATAGGGGGTCCTATGTTTTTTAGTCTATAGGATCATTCCATACAATACTTTGTAACTCCCTCAAGTTGGGGTGTTACTCATAGTATTATCGCATGGGCTATCATCTCCTTACTACCAAATTACTATCTTTAAGTTGTTACTTAAGCGTTCTAGCAGTTTCTAGCTCATTCCTTATGCGTGCACTACCCGTCCCTTACCTATGGCCTTGGAGGTATTAGGACCTCTATTTGGGGGTAGTTCTAGACCAACCTATATTACTAAAATGTAAAATCTAGGCGACAAACAATAACTTATAGGACTTTCAGATAAGGAACATGATGGGCTCACATTGACCTCCACACATAGACAACAAAAAGCACGCAATTAAATCAGCAAACTTTATTAACTTTGGAATCCTATAGGCAAGATATCTATGTGGGAAAACAGAATGCAGAGACAACTTTATTAAGGCGATCATTAAGACCTATTTTTTTTGCCTACTAATTTATTCATCACGAACCCAGGCACTTCAGGAAGTAATATGTCACAATCATAACCCAGGATCATTATTAAGTCCTATAGATATATTGGCTAAGTGATTGGCAGTAGCGAATGGATTCACAATCGACCAAACAAGATCCTATAGGCATGATTTCTACGAGCTTATTAATTACATGCCTATAGACATGATTTCTAGGTGTAGCACGGATTTTAATCTATAGAGATAGGTTTTACTCCTTTTCAATCCTATCGACATGATTTCTAATTGCTGAATTGATTAAACCTTATAGGCATGATTTCTAAATGTTGAATTGATTTGAACCCTATAGGCATGATTGCTAATGCACATTTGTTGAAAATATGTATAGATCCTATGAATAGGATTTCTAATGTACAGAAGTAGAAGAAAGTTCTATAAGTAGAATCTCTAGAATGGCAATGTAAAAACACAGAATCAAAATGATCATGAAAGTCCTATAGGCAGCATTTCTAAACACAGCATAGTATTCACGTAGTTTGATCAACGTAATNTCAAATGAATTATATAATGGTAACAGTTACACTATAGGGAGCCTTCATAGGCCCAAATAAACCCGGGAATCAGGCCTTCCACCATAACAACAACACAACATAGGGATTCATAGTACACTGGAACCAGGTTTCCAGTGTGTCAAAGTTCCCAAGGGCCTCAGGGGACGCAGGGAAATGCTTACACTAGAGAACAAAATGCTCAAAAATAATTCAAAGGAGATTAGGCACCAAACCCCAGTGTGTCAGAGTTCACAAGGGTCTCTCATGGACCCCGAGCAGTGCTCACACTGAGGAGGTTAAGGATAGAACCTTAGGAGCTAAGAATAGGAGTTGGAGGTAGCAGTATATATAAAGAGACAATGGTAAAGGACAAATTTTAAAACAGGTTTGAGTTTAGAAAAGCCATCATCACAGAGTTTAAAACACAAAATATGTAGGCAGAATTGCACTAAGAAGACAAATTGGCAACATTGCAAAGTTGTTCATGCTCAAGTATACAGTTTTAGTAAGTTAAAATCTGAAAGGCCTAATTAAGCTAAGTATACATGCTAGCATTTAGGACATCTTTATCTAATCACAGGAAAACATTGAAACATTGTATTAAGGCAAAAGTCAAGTAATCATGTGGAATACAAGACACACCAGCAGACAAGTTACCAAAGGACATGAATGACAGAAAAGGGACTTAATACAGCCAAGACATAATAATACAATTTTTTAAAGATTCTGGACTAATTAGTTGATGAACATACTATTATTAACCTAAAAATGCTAAGTTTAGGACAAGTTTAGAACTAGAAAAACAAAATATATGAAACAAGTTAAAAGACATTAAGCTAATCCCTAAGAGGATTCATGTTATTCAATATAAACAGTCTCAGAACTAATAACATCAATTATAGAACTAAAGGTTATCACATAAACATGAAACTGGCAGAGTCATGCTCGTAATGAACTTTAAACATGCTGGTTCACAAACAGTTCATAGAAGTAAGATGACAAAGGTATATTGACTCACCAGTTAGGCAAGAAAACAAGAAATACACCACAGTAGTCGAGAGCCCAGAATTATTTCGCCTTGGCTTTCAGCCGGCCAAGACCAGAAATAAATGAGAGAGGGAAAAGAGAATACAGAACCAAGCCCTAAGTTCCTTAGTGAGAATATAATGATTCGAGTCTGTCTAAAAGGGGAAAGGGGGGGGCGGCTATATAGTATTATAGTATAAACAGGAAACATGGTAAGTATTAAAGACATAATCAATTAGAGTCTAATTTTTAGGGAAATTAATACATAAACGAGGGAGTTCAGTAAACTAATAGAAAATCCGAGAATGTAATCATGCAAGTAACACTTAAAATAAGGGGATACAACAGAGAATAAGGAAAATATCATACAAAGATCGATTAAAATAAGATTTAGGGCGAAATAAAGTAAAAAATAAAGGAACGCGGTAGATTAAATAGAAATAAGGAAAATATCAGTCAAATACGAGAAATGAAAGAGTATCAATCAGAAATCAGTAAAGAATAAGGAAAGATCTCAAACCCTAGTTGAGAATGATGCCTCGAATCGGGCCAAAAATACAAGGATCGTTCAATATAGCATGTATAGAGACGGAAGATCGTCCAAATATTCATAAAATCAGGGTGAATCTACCCGTTATTGAGGTAGTTCTTTCCAAAAATAGGGAAATAACCAAGTGATGTCAACAACATGTGTATAAGGGCAGAATATTATTAAATAGGTAAGCAAATCATGGATTGATTCCGTGTTTGAGCTGGAATCAGAGAGGAATGGGAGTGATGGCGCTAGGGTTTGACAGAGAGAGAAGGGGAGTATGAGAGTCTAAGGTCGGGTGAAGAGGTAAATGAGTTAGGGTTGGAGTTTGATATAGTTAAGAAGGGGGAATTAGATATGTATTGTTGATCTTTGGAGATCAACGGTCATGATTAGAAGGGTCCCGGGTCGAGTGTTTTAAATGGGCATGGAGATTGGACTAATAGGTATTGGGCTAGGTATTTTGGGCTAGTAAGGGTGTTGGGTTAAATCTGAAAATGGGAATTTTAGGGGCTAGATCTTAAATACCAATTTTAAAAAATAAATAATTTATAAAAAATAATTAATAAATAAAAAAATATCACTTGTGCATAAAAAATGATTTTAAATAATTACTTAAAATTATAAAAATATAAAAAGTCATTTTATGTATAAATAATGCAATTATGCATACATATGGCTATTTTGCAAAATATGCAATTTTAGCCTAAAAATGCAGATGTAATTATAATAAATGTACCAAAATATTTAAAGCTCAGTATGGATATAAATGATGAAATTAGATGATAAAATCATCATAAAAATTATTTGTGATGCAATTAATGATTATTTATATAATAAAACATGGGAATAAATAGATTTAAAAATCTTTAAAAATTATGGGAAAATGTTTGTTGATGCTCATGCACTATTTTGAAAGTATATATGTATTTAAAAACTATATATGAAAAAAATTGGGTATCAAGAGATTGCTGTCATGAGGTTCTTTGGAACATGGGTATATAGGAGACCAATGAGGTCGACTTTGGTGCTTTCATATGACTGGTTCCGCCAAGAAATAGTGGATGGATTATTTATTGACCAGACCAGATGGGTCGCCTGCTCTCACTTGGGACCAGTTCTCACATCTCTTCTTAGAGAAGTTTCTACCTATCACCTTGAGGGAGGAGCGCCGCCGTCAGTTCGAGCGTCTCCAGTAGGGAAGCATGATTGTTACTCAGTATGAGACTCGTTTACTAGATTTGGCCCGACATACTATTCTTTTGCTCCCCACAGAGAGAGAGAGATGAGGGGGGGGGGGGGGGTGAGGAGGTTTATTGAGGGTCTTACTCAGCCTATTAGATTGCAGATGGCTAAGGAGACAGGGAGTGAGATTTCTTTCCAGAATGCGGCCAATGTGGCCCGACGAGTCGATATGGTTCTTGGAAAAGGAGGTCAAGGGTCGGACAAGAGACCTCATCATTTCGGTGGATTCAGCGGTGCCTCGTCTGGAGGTGGGGGTACTTATGTTAGAGGCCATCATCCAAGGCTATTTCATTCAGCACTCCTGTTGATACCCGATTTTTTTCTATAATATTTTTTAAATGCATATACACCTTCAAAACTATGCATTAGCATCAATTGATATTTTTTCATAATTTTTACATTTTTAAATTAATTTATCCAAGTATTTTATTTATATAAATAATTAAAAAATTGCATCACAAATGACTTGATAATATTTCATGATTTAATTTTTCTATTTATGTTCATATTAAGCTTGAAATATTTGCACAAATAGCCACATTTACATTTTTGGGTTACAATTGCAATAAATTTGCAATAACTTTGCAATTATAGCCCATGCGTACATTATTGCATTATTTTACCAGAAAATGGCTCACTGTATTTTTAAAATATTGAATAATTATTTTAAAACAGTTGTATGCATGAATTGTTTTTTAATAATTTGTTAATTATTTTATAAATTATTTTTATCAATTATTTGGGCATTTAATAAATAACCCCTTTTTGTTTTAGACCTGCCCTCTTTTAAACCAGCCCAAAACGCTTTTTAAAACTAGTCCAAATCCCTTTAGGCCCAATCTGCAAACCCCGACCCAATAGCCCCGTTTAATCGTGACTGTTGATCAATCAACGGTCCACAATTAAACTTACCATAATTAATCTTAACCTAGCCCCCTAACCCTTCTCATTCTTTCCCTCCCCTGCCATCATCATCTTCCCTCGTGTCTCAGCTCTCTCTCAACCTATCCCTAGCCCTAAACGTCGCAACCGGCATGAACCCCTCCTATGGTGCTCCTCGTCATCCTCCGACCATTCCTGGTCTCTCACACTCCATGGCTCTTCGATTCCATGAATCCTTGAGAGGATCTCAAGGAACTCCAACTGTTTCTGGTTTGAAACTTTGCTTATCGTCCTGTCTCAGGCCATTTTTCATTTGTAAGTAATAATCTCTCCTTGTTTTGTTACGAATCTATGGGTTCTTGACCTATTTTCTCATCACTACTATTTTTTCTGAAAACCCTAGCTCGATATTATCGATTCTTCTCAGATCTTTATAGATATGAGATGATTCAAATGTTATTAATTGTTTTCCTTTAAAAACTCCTTGTTTTAACTGATTATTTCGATTTTAGTTGTTCTTTCTAAAACTAGGGTTCATTCCAGATTTTGTTCAACGAATTTTATAAGTTCTCAATGTCTAGTTAATTGGTTCTTCATCGTCTTGACTGATTATCGCATGAGTGTTCAAACCCTAGTTGATTATGTGATATGCTGGTTTCTTCAACTTTTGTTTCGATACTTTAGTTACTTTATGTGATACCAGTAATATTACTTTGCTTTATTTTTTTGGACTTAAACATTATTTCTTGTTAAATCCAGTATTTTGTGGTTTTTCCCTAATTAACCTCTGTTAGGGTTCGAACCTGCTCTTTCCGGCTAAGTTCTATGTTTCTGGGATGTTTTACTTAGTCTAATTTCTATTTATGGAAGTTGAGTAATTCTTTCCGGAAATCAGTGTTATTTTGAAAGTTTTGCTGATTGCTTTACTCCGTTAGAGATTCGTATGCATAAATCTTGTTTGTTTCCTTGTTTATGAATTTAATTAGCCGTCTATGCCTTAACTGATTGCCCGTATAATTTTGTGACTGTAATGATCCTTTATTTGGTATGATTGAGATTCTTTCCTTAATTAAACTCCCTTATTATTAATGTTTGACCAATTACCCCTAATTAGGGGAAGGTCTATTCCGAACCCTTATGTGATTGGATTCTGTGACTCTATGATTTCCCTAATTGACTGAATGCTGATTCCTTTACCTTATTTGTTCTACTCTTAAATTTCTATATATACACTCTTGTTTTTCCTCTCAACACACGAACAATTAGTTCAGATACACACACTCTCTCGAATTCTCTCTTCTTTCTATGCTACATGTCTAACTGTTAGTCTAGCCCGCTGAAAGCCAAGGCTAGACAGTGGAACTCTACTTGCTTTATATTCTGCACTTTGCTTCCTTAACTGGTATGTCTCTAGGTCAATTCTGAAACTCAACTTTATGTAAATCCATGCCTATTCCTGCACTAGTTTAATTGGCTATGTATTTAATTGTCTTCCTGTTTACTGCTTTCCCAGTATGTTTAAATTTTACCCGCTCCAGTTCAAGTGTTTAATCGAGCATGCCTAGATCTCATTTGACTTGTTTGCATGTTTGTTCAGTTCCTGTTTAATCCCCTCAACTAGTATGCTCATGTTAGTGTCTTAGACTCCCAATGTATTCGATTGATCCTAATTGGTATGACTAATGCACCCATGTCTTCAACATGACTATTCCCATGCTCTGTCTCTATGTCTTAATTGCCTGTTACCATAACTCACTTGTTAAGTCTCTAAATCAGTAAACTCCTAGTTGTTCTGTGCATTTGTTGTCCCATATGATTCCCCCTTGTACCCTGTTCATGTGTTCTAATGTGAGCTCTCTATGCTCCCAACCCCCTGACCCCCGTTTGTAAAGTTGTTTGTTATATGGTTGTGAATCTGGGCATTCTATGATTGTATGGTTGCTTGTTGAATCTTTGTTCTCCTTAGAATTGATTTCAAAACTGTTTTCCACCCTTAATATTTTCTTAAAACTGTTTCTATTCCTGAAAAACTTTTCATTCCTAAATTTTTTATCTATACATTATTTTACTAAGCTCTTTCAAATTATGTCAAGCACTCTCACTTATACTCTTAGATTATTAAGTTCTACCCCTCCAGTGTGTGTACTGCCTAGGAATCCATAAAATTCCTCCGAACTCTGGCCCACTGGGGCTGGCCCTTCCACACTGTACATAACCAATTCTCTATTTTAAGGGTTCTTGGTGTGAGCATTGCCCGGGATCCCTGAGGTCCTTAGGGAACTTTGACACACCAGGACACCCTATTGGCTACGAGACTTTTGGTATCTGAGACTGTTTTGAAGGCCTGGTGTCTCCAGGTTTACTTTGGGCCTATCTGTAGGCTCCCTATATAGCTTATATTTATTTATGTAATTCATTCAATTCTGGTCTATAATAATCATCTTTGTAAATAGATATTGGAGAAATTAGTAAAAAGGTAGGGATTCTTATACGATTTTTGTGGGAAAATTGGGTAGAAATCATGCTTTAGGTTTATACTATGCTTATTTGCAGTAGAAATCACGCCTTTAAACATATATTATGTTACTTGCATTAGAGATCATGTTGTAGGACCGTTGTGTTATTTGCATTAGAAACTCTACCTTAGGATAATTACGTATACTGGTTTTGCCTATTAGAAAACATGTTATAGCTCAGTACTTCATTATCACGAAATTCTGCTTCTGCATAAGTCACAACCACCTAAAAATCCTGTCGTTAGGCTACTGTTGTAATCCTGCTTAATAAAAATGACCGTTCTCTATGTGCATTAGAAATCCTATTTTAGGACTGCATTTGCTTTTGCTTTAAATTATGTCGCCTAAATAAATAAATGTCTTGTTTATAAAGATTCTTAAAAATAGGCCCCACGCCTAGACGCCATGTTATAGGATAAAACATGCATAAAATCAATTTTGTAATACTCAGCACCTAGATTAGCATGCCTATAGGACTTAATAATTTTAAACGGTTCTAACTGATTCCTCGAACTCTGATCTCACTTAGACAGCATGTTTAAAGGGTATTACAGATCCACGCCTAGGCAAGCCTTAGGTAATTAAGGACCTATAAAGCTGTAAAATAAATTAAGCTCTGTTTATTTGTGAAACTGCACAGGTTCAACAAGTTCTAAAATCTGTAGGCAAACTGATTAGGTTTACGCCACTTCGCCTTAAAACAATACTGCATATTCTCTGCTTGTTATATTCCCCTGGATATCTTGTTCTAGGACTTTCTGAAATCTGTGTTTGAGACGTGCTAATTATCTGTTTATGTGTGGAGACAAACATGAGCTTCTTAATTGTTTTCACATTTGACAGTCCTATATGTTCTTTGTTGTCACTTAGATTTTTCCCTTCTTAACACCTTAGGAGAGTCTAGAATTGCCCTAAAATTAGAGGTCCTAAACACCTCCAGGGCCACGAGGAAGGGACGGGTTAAGCACGCTTAGAGTTCGTTAATTAAAAGCGCTAAGGGGAGGGTATTTGGGTAGTAAAAGGATATGATGACCTGTACGCTAATGCCATGTGTAACCCCTTTAGTTAAGGAAGGATTATCGGGCATTTTACAGATATGATCGTATAGGCTAACAAACTTAGGACTCCTCCATCTTTATACATATGTGTGCTTGGACTGCTCACCTTTTAAACTCATGTTATCTTACTTACATATGTGTGCTTAGATTGCTTACCTGTTAAATGACTAAATTACTAAGTAAGTTTGGCCGGGACCCACCATTGTGGACCTCGAGGGGTGCCTAACACCTTCCCCTCAAGATAATTTTAAGCCCTTGCACAATCTCTAGTAACGTAGACTGGTTTCATGAATTACTTGCATTAGGTTCCCTAACACACCATAAATTCGTTAGGTGGCAACTCTTCACTTTCCATACCCCTCTCCCAAAAGGAAGGGAGTTGTCCCAAATGAATGTCGAAACCCGATTTCGCGAGGAAAAAATGGGGCGCGACAACTCCAGGCATCCCACGGTGCCCCAGGTGGTCGTGGATCGTATATGCCTTATTCTGGTCAGCCAGCCTATAGTGAACCACCAGCTCCTATCAGTGCCCCTCCTCTTTAGAGTTTTCAGGGTGGTTATTCAGGTCGACAGGTTCAGTTTGCCGGCCAGCAATCTCAATAGACGGAGTCTTGTTATACTTGTGGTGATCCGAGGCACCTTGATAGATATTGTCCTTGTGCGTCAAGCAGTTCACAACACCAGAGTTCTCGTTCCATGGTTCCGGCACCAGTAGCTGCTCAGCCATCCATAGGCAGGAGTCAGACAGTTAGAGGTAGGGATCAGATTGTTAGATGTGGAAGGTCAGGCCGTTAGAGGAGAAGGCCCGCCAGGTAGAGGTTGTCCCGGGGATATGATTTCGAGTGGTAGGGCTTAGCCCCAATGTTATGCTTTTCCAACCAGACCTGAGGCTGAGTCATCTGATGACGTCATTGCACGTACTCTTTCAGTTTGCAGTAGAGATACTTCAGCTCTATTTGATACAGGGTCTACTTACTCCTATGTGTCATCTTATTTTGTTTCATATTTGGTTGTGCCCCGTGATTCTTTCAGTGCCCTTGTATATGTGTCCACGCCTGTCGGGGATGCTATTATTGTAGATCATGTGTATCGTTCATGTGTGGTCACTATTGGGAGTCTTGAGACCAGTGTATACCTTTTGCCCCTTGATATGGTTGATTTCTATGTTATTATGGTCATGGATTGGCTATCACCCTATCACGCTATCTTGGATTGTCACGCCAGATAGTGACATTAGCCTTGCCGGGGTTTCCTCGATTAGAGTGGAGAGGGACTCCTGACCATTCCTCCAGCAGGGTTATTTCTTATATGAAGGCTCGACGTATGGTCGATAAGGGGTGTTTGGCCTGTTTGGCTTATGTTCGTGATTCTAGTGATGAGGGTCCTTCTATGGATTTTGTGCCTGTTGTTCATGAGTTTCCTGAGGTATTTCCCACAGACCTGCCAGGGATGCCACCCCACAGGGATATTTACTTTTGTATTGACTTGGCTTCGGGCAGCCTGTGCCTGTTATATTGACTTCCACGTGGGTAGTAATACTTTCTTCAAGAGAAGGGATCTCTACAACTTTGTCCCCCCAAACATAAGAACACACGGGCCGGGAACGCACTCCTCAGGAAGAGGTTCCATCGGCGTTATGTCACCGGCCGTGAAGAACAAGAGAAAGCTTTTTCCTTTTGTGGAACGGTTTTGGATGTTTTTGCCATTATATGAGTAGAATAAAGAAGAAATTTGTAATGACCCAAAGGGTCATATCGTATTGTAGGACTCTATTCTGGGCTCGTAGCCTTCAAAATCTTACTTTTACCCTTCTTGATTTGTGTGCACAGTCCGAGCGAAATCCTAGAAAGCCTTTAGGTGGAAAATAAAAAGGATTTTTAGTTGACTTCAATCAACGTTTTGAGTAAATGGACCCAGACCCGTATTTTGACGGTCCCGGTGGGTCCGTCGTAAAATATCGGATCTGGGGGTATGCACGGAATCAAATTCAAAGGTCCCTAGCTCGAGATGTGGATTTTTGACTAAAATTGAATTATAGAAAATCAATAACTTTAAAGAATTTTCTTGATGTTCAACCTTGTTGGTATCGGTCCCTATTTTAGTTCCGGAGCCAGGTACAGGTCCGTTATGATATATGTACCTTGTCCGTGAAATTTTGTAAGAATTGGAACTAATTTGACATGATTTGGAACTTCATTTGAGAAAATAGTAAATTTAAAGTGTTCTTGATAAATTCATAGGTCTTGGTGCTAAATTCGTAGTTCTAGGTGTTATTTTGGTGATTTGATCGCACGAACAAGTTCGTATGATATTTTTAGACTTGTGTGTATGTTTAGTTTGGAGCGCCGAGGGTTCGGGTAAGTTTCGGATAGGCTACGGAGTGGAAAAGACTTAGAAAGAATTACTGGTATATGTTCAGGTCTGCAGGTCTCGCATTTGCGAGGCCTGGCTCGCAAATGCAAGCCTCGCATTTGCGTTGATGTGCCGCATTTGCAATCAATGGGATGGTCTGGTTAGGTCCGCAGTTGCGAGGAAAGAACCGCATTTGCGGATGGTGCTTTTTGCATTTTCTACAAATTTTTCGCATTTGCGATAGCTGCAGAAATGCGAATATTTCGCATTTGCGATAATTCTCTCATATTTGCGAGCATCACAATTGCAAATCTTTGCTCGCAAATACAACATCTGCAACTGATGGGTTTCTATTTAGACGAGATTTTTCTCATTTTTCAACTTTCCCAAACACTAGAAACCCCTTAGGCGATTTTTCAAAGGCAACTTCTTCCCCAATCAAAGGTAAGTGATTCTTAACTCATTTCTTTCAATCTTTCACTTCATTTTACAAGATTTGAACCT
Source organism: Nicotiana paniculata (assembly GCA_005239505.1). Lineage (NCBI taxonomy): Eukaryota > Viridiplantae > Streptophyta > Magnoliopsida > Solanales > Solanaceae > Nicotiana > Nicotiana paniculata. The sequence continues at coordinate 70,696 of ML342183.1, read as the reverse complement.
AGAATCTAAGGTTTTTATGGTGGAATTGGGGATTTTTGGGTAGAAATTAGGTATTTCGAAATTTGAGGATTTAGACCTCAAATTGAGGCCAGATTCAAAAACCAATTATATATTCGGGCTCGGGGGTTAATGGGTAATCAGGTTTTGGTCAGAATTTTGGATTTTGACCAAGCGGGCCCGAGGTCGATTTTTGACTTTTTGTGGAAAAACTTGGTAACTCTATAATTGTGCATTGAAATTGATTTCTTAGTGATAATTGATGGTATTAAGCAAATTATGACTAGATACGAGCGGGTTGGAGGTGAATTCTATAGGAAAAGCGGCACTTGAGCAGTGAGTGTCCTGCGGATTGAGGTAAGTGTTGTGCCTAACCTTGGCTTGAGGGATTAGGTATTGTTGCGTATTTTCTATGTGTTGATTGATGAGTACAAAGTATAGGTGAGGTGACGAGTACCTATGCGTTGTTGTCGAGTCCTAGCATACGAGTGAGTCTTATTCATGTGATCATGGTATTCTTTGTTCGTATTATTCAAGATTAGACTAGGTATTCGTTATGGTTTCATTGTTTTCGTTGTTTGGCTGAGGAAAGTGTAGAGCACGACGGGTGATTTCGTGCCATTGCATATTATTTCTATTGCTGGAAAGTATGTTGTTGCTGTGTTTCTTTACTGTTACCATTATCATGATATTTTACTCCCCCACAACATGTTCTCCCCATCTTAGTATTGTCCATGCGGTTTCTGTTATTTGTTATTATTATGTCGTACATTATTTATTTGCACAGGTTTATGTGGTCGCCTTGTCCTAGCCTCGTCACTACTTCGTTGAGGGTAGGCTCGGCACTTACCATTACATGGGGTCGATTATACTGATATTGCACTCTGCACTGTTCTGTGCAGATTACGGTTCGGGACCGAGTTTATCCCGTGTGGAGTTGCTGACTTCATTCCCACAAGAGACCCAAGGTAGATCTGCTCGCGTTTGCAGACCCTGGAGTCCCTTTCTAGTTACTTCAGTTTACTGTTTCTTTATTTTGAAAATAGTTGTATTTTTCTTCAGCCAGTATTTTTAGTAACTCTTAGAAGTTCATGAATTGTGACACCAGACTCTGGGTAGTTGTATATGAATATTTGGATTATGATGAACTCCCGCACTTCTTTAATCTGTTTTGTTTTAAATTATTTATATTTAGCAAATTGTTTAAAGAGTTGTGTATTAAATCTGTAATTATTGGATTGCCTGGCAACTGAATGGTTGGGCGTCATCACGGTCCCGACGGCGGGAAATTCAGGTCATGACAAGTTGGTATCAGAGCACTAGGTTACTTAGGTCTCACAATTCACAGACAAGCTTTGTAGAGTCTAGGGGATCGGTATAGAGACATCTGTACTTATCTCCCAGAGGCTATAAAGTTAGGAACAAGTTCACTTTTATTCAACTCTGTCGTTCGATTCTTGATATCTCAATACTGATAGAACTCTTTTATTCTTATTCTCTCGCAGATGGCAAGAACACGTACCGGTTCTTCTTCTGATCAGCAGGCGGATCCTTCAGCAGCAGATCCTACGAGGGGCAGAGGTCAAGGCCGAGGCCATGCTAGAGGCCGATGCAGGGGCTTGGCTCAGCCTAGGGTCCGAGCAGCAGTCCCAGCTATGGAGCCTCAGGTAGAGTTTGACAAGGAGGTTCCCGCTCAGACTGTTCCAGCCGGACCAGCTCAGGTCCCAGAGGGGTTTATTGCCACCCCGGTGCTTCAGGATGCCTTGGTCCGATTAGTGGGGCTTATGGAGCATGTAGACAAGACTGGCGCATTCCCCATGGCACCAGCCGTATCTCAGGCTGGAGGAGAAGCCTAGACTCCTGCTACTCACACTCTGAAGCAGATGGATCCCCAGTTTCAGACTCTAGCAGCTCATCAAGTCGGAGTGGTTCAGCCGGTTGCTGCAGCACAGCCCGTTGATGGGTCAACTATGTCCTTTAAGGCTTTGTGGAGGTTGGATATGTTTACCAAGCTCTTTCCAGTTTTCTTTAGTAGTGCTACTTTAGAGGATCCCCAAGAGTATCTTGATAGCTGTCACGAGGTTCTTCGGAACATGGGTATATTGGAGACCAATGGGGTCGACTTTGCTGCTTTTCGGATGACTGGTTCTGCCAAGAAATGGTAGAGAGATTATTTATTGACCAGAACAGCTGGGTCACCTACACTCACTTGGGACTAGTTCTCACGTCTCTTCTTAGAGAAGTTTCTGCTTTTCACCTTGAGGGAGGAGCGTCGCCGTTAGTTCGAGCGTCTCGAGCAGGGCAGCATGACTGTTACTCAATATGAGACTCATTTTGTGGATTTGGCCCGCCATGTTATTCTTTTGATCCTCATAGAGAGAGAGAGAGAGAGAGGGTGAGGAGGTTTATTGAGGTCTTGCTCAGCCTATTAGATTGCAGATGGTTAAGGATACAGGGAATGCGATTTCTTTCCAGGATGCAGCCAATGTGGCCCGACAAGACGAGATGGTTCTTGGACAGGGAGGTCAAGGGTCGGACAAGAGACCTCGTCATTCTGGTGGATTCATCGGTGCCTCGTCTGGAGGCGGGGGTACTTATAGTAGAGGCCATCATCCAATGCCATTTCATTCAGCACTCTAGGCATCCCACGGTGCCCCAGGTGGTCGTGACTCGTATATGCCTTATTCTGGTCAGCCGGCCTATAGTAAACCATTATCTCCTATTAGTGCACCTCCTCTTTATAGTTTTCATGGTGTTTATTCAGGTCGACATGGTCAGTTTACCGGCCAGCATTCTCAGCAGCCGAAGTCTTGTTATACTTGTGGTGATCCGAGGCACCTTTCTAGATATTTCCCTCGTGCGTCGAGAAGTTCACAACACCAGAGTTTTCGGGCCATGGTTCCAGCATCAGTAGTTTTATCGTCTGCTCAGCCAACCAGAGGCAGGGGTCAGAAAGTTAGAGGTAGGGGTCAGATTTTTAGAGGTGGAGGTCAGGCCATTAGAGGTGGAGGCCCGCCAGCTAGAGGCCGTCCCAGGGATATGATTCAGAGTGGTGAGGCCCAGCCCCGATGTTATGCTTTTCCATCCAAACCTGAGGCTGAGTCATCGGATGCTGTCATTACAGGTACTGTTTCAGTTTGCAGTAAAGATGCTTCAGGTCTATTTGATCCGGGGTTTACTTACTCCTATGCGTCATCTTATTTTTCTTCATATTTGGTTGTGCCCCGTGATTATTTGAATGCCCCGGTATATGTGTCCATGCTCGTGGGGGATGTTATTATTGTAGATCGTGTGTATCATTTGTGTGTGGTCACTATTTGGAGTTTTGAGACCAGTGTAGAACTTTTTATCCTTGATATGGTTGATTTCAATGTTATATTGGGCATGGATTGGCTATCACCCTATCACATTATCTTGGATTGTCACGCCAAGAAAATGACATTAGCCTTACCGGGTTTGCCTCGATTAGAGTGGAGAGGGACTCTTGGTCATTCCTCCAGTAGGATTATTTCTTATATGAAGGCTCGACGTATGGTCGAGAAGGGGTGTTTGGCCTATTTGGTTTATGTTCGTGGTTCTAGTGCTGGGGTTCCTTCTATGGATTATGTTCCTATTGTTCGTGAGTTTCCTGAGGTATTTCCTGCAGACATGTTGGGGTTGCCACCCGACAGGGATATTGACTTGGCTCCGACACTCAGCCTATTTCTCTTTCGCCATACCATATGGTCCCACCAGAGTTGAAGGAATTGAAGGAACAATTACAGGATTTGCTTGATAAGGGCTTCATTCCTATTGTGTCTCTCTGGAGTGCACCGGTGTTGTTTGAGAATAAGAAGGACGGGTTTATGAGGATGTGTATAGACTATCGACAGTTGAATAAAGTCACTATCAAGAACAAGTATCCATTGCCGAGGATTGATGATTTGTTTGATCAGCTTCAGGGTGCGAAGGTGTTTTCAAATATTGATTTGAGATCTGATTACCATCAGTTGAGGATTAGAGCATCTGATGTCCCTAAGACATCTTTTCGTACGCGGTATGGGCACTATGAGTTTCTGGTGATGTCCTTTGGGTTGACTAATGCCCAAGCAGCATTTATGGATTGTATGAACCGAGTGTTCAAGCCTTATCTGGATTCCCTCGTGATTGTGTTTATTGATGACATATTGATATACTCCCGTAGTCGGGAGGAGCAGCATGAGCAGCACCTCAGGATAGTGCTCCAGACTTTGAGGGACAGTCAGTTATATGCTAAATTCTCAAAGTGCGAGTTTTGGTTGGATTCAGTTGCTTTCTTGGGCTATTTCGTGTCAGTAGAGGTTATTCAGGTAGATCCTAATAAGATTGAGTTAGTCAAGAACTGGGCTAGACCTACTTCAGCTACGGAGATCAGGAGCTTCTTGGGTTTGGCGGGTTATTACCGTCGGTTTGTTGTTTTCACCTATAACAGCCCAATGACCGGGTTTACCTAGAAGGGTGCCCCATTCAGATGGTCGGATGAGTGTGAGATGAGCTTTCAGAAGCTCAAGACAACTTTGACTTCAGCATCGGTATTGGTATTATCATCAGATTCAGGTTCTTACACGGTGTATTGTGATGTATCCCGTGTTGGGCTCGGAGCAGTATTGATGCTAGAGGGCAGGGTAATTGCATATGCATCTCGGTAGTTTAAAGTTCATGAGAAGAATTACCATGTTCATGAATTAGAGTTAGCAACCATTGTTCACACGTTGAAGATTTGGAGGCGCTATCTTTATGGCGTGTCGTGTGAGATTTTCACGGATCAACGCAGCCTTCAGTATTTGTTCAAGCAGAAGGATCTCAATTTGAGGTAAATGAGATGGTTGGAGCTATTGAAAGACTATGATTTCACCATATTCTATCATCCGGGAAAGGCCAATGTGGTGGCCGATGCATTGAGTAGGAAGGTAGTGAGTATGGGCAGCCTTGCGTTCATTCCAGCCAGTGAGAGGCCGCTAGCCTCAGATGTTCAGAATTTCACCAACCAGTACGTGAGGTTGGATATTTCAGAGCCCAACCATGTTTTAGGTTGTACAGTCGCTCGGTTTTCCTTGTTTGAGCGTATCAGACATCGGTAGTATGATGATCCTCACTTGATGGTCCTTAGGGACACAGTTTGATACGGTGGTGCCAATCGGGTTACCATTGGAGATGATGACGTTTTTAGCATGCAAGGTCGTGTATGTGTTCCTAATGTTGATGGGATTCATGATTTGATCCTTGAGGAGGCTCACAGTTCTCGGTATTCTATTCACCCGGGCGCTGCCAAGATGTACCAGGACCTGCGGCAACATTATTGGTGGAGGAGGATGAAAAAGGATATAGTTGCTTACTGGCGCGGTGCTTCAATTGTCAGCATGTGAAGTATGAGCATCAGAGACCGGGTGGTTTGCTTCAGCAGATGGAGATTCCTGAGTAGAAGTGGGAGTGTATCACTATGGACTTTGTTGTTGGGCTCCCACAGACCCAAAGAAAGTTCGATTCCATGTGGGTTATTGTGAATAGGCTGACTAAGTCATCGCACTTCATGCATGTGGCAGTTATTTTTTCTTCGGAGCGGTTGGCAGGGATTTATATTCGGGAGATCGTCCGTCTTCACGGTGTGCCCCTGTCTATCATTTCTGATCGAGGTACGCAGTTTATCTCGCACTTCTAGAAGGAAGTGCATCGTGAGTTGGGTACGCGGGTTGAGTTGAGCACAACATTTCATCCTCAGATGGACGGAATATCTGAGCATACTATTCAGATCTTGGAGGATATGCTCTGCGGTTGTGTTATAGATTTTGGAGAATCGTGGGATCAGTTCTTGCTCCTTACAGAGTTCGTCTATCAGGCAAGCATTTCGATGGCTCCTTATGAGGCATTATACGGTAGACGGTGCAGGTCGTCAGTTGGATGGTTTGAGCTGGGAGAGGTTTAGTTATTGGGTACAGATTTAGTGTAGGAGGCTTGGACAAGGTGAAGATTATACAGGATCGACTTCGTACAGCTCAGTCCAGGCAAAAAAGTTATGCCGACCGTATAGTTTGTGATGTGGTATTCATGGTCGGGGAGAGAGTGTTGCTTTGGGTATCTCCCATGAAGGGTGTCATGAGATTTGGAAAGAAGGGCAAGTTGAGCCCTAGGTATATTAGGCCTTTTGAGATTCTTGATAGAGTGGGAGAGGTGTCTTATAGACTTGCATTTCCTCCAGGGTTATCATCAGTTCATTCAGTATTCCATGTGTCCATACTCCAGAAGTATCATGGTGACCCTTCCCACGTATTAGATTTCAGCTCTGTCCAGTTGGACAAGTATCTGACTTATAAGGAGGAGCCACTAGCCATTCTAGACCGGCAGGTTCGTCAGTTAAGGTCGAAGTGTTATCCTTCAGTCCGAGTGCAGTGAAGAGGTCAGCCTGTTGAGGCAGCTACTTGGGAGTCCGAGTCGGACATGCGGAGTAGATATCCCCACCTATTCGCCAGCTCAGGTATTTTTCTATGTCCGTTCGAGGACGAATGTTTGTTTTAAAAGTGGTGATTGTGATGACCAAAAGGGTCATCTAGTATTGTAGGACTCTATTCTGCATAGCCTTAAAAATCTTCCTTTTACCCTCCTTGATTTGTGTGCGCAGTCCGGGAAAAATTCCGGAAAGCCTTTAAGGGGAAATTTTTTTGAAGAAACAATGTTTTTTGGCCTTAAAAAGGATTTTTAGTTGACTTTGGTCAATGTTTTGAGAAAATGGACCCGGACCCATGTTTTGACGGTCCCGGTGGGTCCGTAGCAAAATATGGGACCTGGGCATATGCCCGAATTAGAATTCCGAGGTCCCTAGCTCGAGATATGAATTTTTGACTAAAATTAAATTACAGAAAATCAATGATTTTAAGGAATTTGCTTGATGTTCAACCTTTTTGGTATCGGGTCCGTATTTTGGTTCCGGAGCCCGGTACAGGTCCTTTATGATATTTGTACCTTGTCTGTGAAATTTGGTAAGAATTGGAATTGATTTGACGTGATTTGGACCTTCGGTTGAGAAAATCGTAAATTTAAAGTGTTCTTGAGAAATTCATAGGTTTTAGTGCTAAATTCGTAGTTCTAGGTGTCATTTTGGTGATTTGATGGGGCGAACAAGTTTGTATGATGTTTTTAGACTTGTGTGTATGTTTGGTTTGGAGCCTCGAGGGATCGGGTGAGTTTCAGATAGGCTACAGAGTGAAAAAGACTTAGAATGAATTGCTGGTGTGTGTTCAGGTCTGCAGGTCTCGCATTTGCGAGGCCTGGCTCGCAAATACGAGCCTCGCATTTGCGATGATGTGCCGCATTTTCGAGCAAGGGGCTGGGATGAGTAGGTTCGCAATTACGAGGAAAGTACCGCATTTTCAGAATGTGTTGTCACATTTGAGACAAATCGATTGCATTTGCAATAGCTGCAGAAATGCAAAGATTTCGCATTTGCGATAGTTCTCTCACATTTGCGAATCTCGGGTCGCAAATGCAACATCTCCAGCTGATGGGTCTCTGCTTAGACGGGATTTTTCTCATTTTTTAACATTCCCAAACACTAGAAACCCCTTAGGCGATTTTTCAAAGTCAACTTCTTCCCCAAATTATAGGTAAGTGATTCTTAATTTATTTATTTCAATCTTTCACTTCATTTTACAAGATTTCAACCTAGAATCTAAGGTTTTCATGGTGGAATTCGGGATAATTTGGTGAAAATTAGGTATTTCAAAATTTGGGGATATAAACATCAAATTGAGGTCGGATTCCAAAACCAATTATATATCGGGGCTCGGGGGTGAATGGGTAATCGGGTTTTGGTCCGATTTCAGGTTTTGACCAAGCGGGCCAGGGGTCGATTTTTGACATTTTGGGGAAAAACTTGGGAACTATATAATTGTGCATTGAAATTGATTTCCTTAGCGATAATTGATGGTATTAAGAAAATTATGACTAGATACGAGCGGGTTGGAGGTGAATTCTAGAGGAAAAGAGGTACTTGAGCAGTGAGTGGCCTGCGGATTGAGGTAAGTATTGTGTGTAACCTTGACTTGAGGGATTAGGTATTGTTGCCTATTTTTTATGTGTTGATTGCTGAGTACAAAGTATAGGTGAGGTGACGAGTACCTATGTGTTATTGTCGAGTCCTAGAATGCGAATGGGTCTTATTCTTGTGATCGTTGTATTCTTTGTTCGTATTATTCAAGCTTAGACTAGATATTCTTTATGTTGTCATTGTTTTCGTTGTTTGGGTGAGGAAGAGTGTAAATCACGAAGGGTGATGCCGCGCCATTGCATATTCGTTATCATTATCATGTGAGGAAGCGTGTAAAGCACGAAGGGTGATGCCGTGCCATTGCATATTTATTATCATTATCATGTGAGGAAGAGTGTAAAGCACGAAGGGTGATGTCATTCCATTGCATATTCATTATCATTAACATGTGTGGAAGAGAGTAAAGCACGAAGGATGATATCGTGCCATTGCATATTTATTATCATTATCATGTGAGGAAGAGTGTAAAGCACGAAGGGTGATGTCATTCCATTGCATATTCATTATCATTAACATGTGTGGAAGAGTGTAAAGCACGAAGGATGATATCGTGCCATTGCATATTTATTATCACTATCATGTGAGGAAGAGTGTAAAGCACGAAGTGTGATGTCGTGCCATTTCATATTCATTATCATCATTTCTGTCATTTATTATAGTGAGGATGAAAGTAAAAGGACGAAGGGTGATGTCATGCAATTGTTTGTGCTATGTTTCTAATATTTCTATTGGTGTAAAGTATGTTGTTGTTGTGTTTCTTTATTATTACCATTCTCTTGATCTTGTATGCCCCCCCCCCCCCCAGCATGTTCTTCCCCCTCTTAGTATTGTTCGTGTGGTTTCTGTTATTTGTTATTATGTTGTACATTATTTATCTGCACAGGTTTATGTGATCGCCTTGTCATAGTCTCGTCAGTACTTTGTCGAGGGTAGGCTCGGCACTTACGAATACATGGGGTCGGTTGTATTGATACTGCACTCCACACTGTTCTGTGCAGATTACGCTACTGGACCGAGTTGATCCGTATGGAGTTGCTGACTTCAATCCCACAGGAGATCCAAGGTAGATCTGTCGGCGTTCGCAGACCCTGGAGTCCCCTTCTAGTTACTTCTGTTTACTTTCTTTATTTCGAAAACAGTTGTATTTTTCTTCAGCCAGTATTTTTAGTAACTCTCTTAGAAGTTTGTGAATTGTGACACCAGACTCTGGGTAGTTGTATATGAATATTTGGATTATGATGAACTCCCACACTTCTTTAATCTGTTGCGTTTTAAATTATTGTTATTTAGCGAATTGTTTAAATATTTATGTATTAAATCTCTAATTGTTGGCTTGCCTCGCAACTGAATGGTTAGGCGCCTTCACGGTCTCGACGGTGGAAAATTCGGGTCACGACAAAAGTAGTAAGTTCAGGTGGTTCGAAACTAGCGAAGATGGCCTAAAGAGTGATGAAAGAGAAGAGATTAAGAGAGTTAAGTACTTAGAAGAACTGATGAAGATAAAAGTAAAGTTTGATTCACCAAAAAGAAGCCATATGTATTGATTTGCGGTGACGGTTCGACGACACTAGTGACTGACCGCCCACCGACGTGCATTAATGGTTTGGAGAACTGTACCGACGGGAAGTTTCGGTCACTTCCATCGCTTATGTCATGGGGATGACATCATTGTATATCGAGGTCATAGAAAAATCGAGGCTCAAATCGTTTCTTATCATTATATTCTAAGAAACGAGGGGACTATCTGTATACGGCAGAAATCGGTGCTACCCAATTTCACTATTTGATCGAGACTAGGACGTTTCATCGAAGAGCTGGGACTCAAAAGTCCGAAATCGAAGCCTCTTTCTAGATCGAAGTCGGTATCAATCAGAGCCAGAAGGGATAAACTTCGAGTAATATCGGGATGGTTTAGTAATGGAAAGAGTGAAATATCCGTGATTGATCGGGGATCGTAACCTGAATCTCGGAACGGATCAAATTACTAGCGGTTAATCGGTTGTTTATACGATTTTCTTTTGTAATTAGAAGTATATTATAATTAGGATTCCTCTACTATATCAAGAGGAATTCCAGTCATTTTGTAATCATCATTGTTCACTGAGAAAAAGCTGTACAATAGTTTCTCTCTTGCCTAGTGCTCTACTTACTATTCATCAGAATTATTCTATCTTAATCGTTCCTGTACTACTATCTCCTCGAGAATATATTCTATCGAGGTCGAGACTCAGCTTGCATAATTGGTGTGATTTATTTTACAGTTTAATTCAGCCATTAACTCACTTGTTTATCAATTGATATTTGGTGAAATCAAAGATCCTTAAAATCACAATATAAATTTAATTGTTATCCAATTTTTAGGGTAAACAATACCAAAACCAAAGTTTATCTCAAACAACAGATTTATAGAATTCTTCATAGAAATTAATAGAAAAAAACGTTATTAGTGAAATGGCTGGTTACTTGATCCACTCAAAGATTCTTATATCACATGGAGATCGAAGAGCTACTGTATAGTTGATTTTGATACTAACAATTATCTATAAGAATAGTTACCATAAATCATATCCTTAAATTATTTGGGGTAATATCTCAATTAATTTCAGGCTGTTTTCTGTCATGGTCTTATCCATAGAATTGTGGAAGCTTAAGAATATATCTTACAAATCTCAGTGAGACAACTAGCATCAAATAACTAGTATCAAATTTCAGAGTGTATCCTACTCATGGATGTAGCTAGGGTGGCGGAAGAGGTTAGAACATCTTTGCTAGAAAATTTTATATATATATATATATATATATATATATATATATATATATATATCGTGTTTATTTTTTTTTAAATTTCATTAGTAAAATCCTGGCTGGCTCCACCGGTGATTCTACTGATATCAAAGAATATCCTAGTTATCATTCTTCAAATTAAATAAGTGGCAACTCTCATGGGAGAGTTCAAATATTTCGGCGGACTTGTCGCCTTATTTCTTCTTGCAAGCAATTATGCCACTTGGTTTCATTTGATTTTGACAACCCTTCCTTCAGAATCACAACTGAAATACCTCCATCCATTTAAAAGATAACTAGAACTATTTAATTGGCTAGATTACGACTTAACAGAAGTACACTATAAGAAAAGTCAGTCAAACAAGCAATACCATACCAAGACCTAATGATCCTCAACAAGGAGGATATGACATATGAGCCCCTTCAAAAGTATGGTTTTGAAAGACATATTTCCCTTCATTATTTCAGGTAATTAGTTGAATTAAATTTGTTCTTTTCCTTATCAAGCGAAGGAAAACTTTTTTTAATCTTCCTCACTTTATTCTCCACTCTCACCAATCACTTTATGAATACTCTTAAGAAATTATTTTCCTTAATTTGCATATCAAACACAAAAAAAAGAATAAGATTACTACTTGTTTTCCCATAAAATATTTTTCGTTATACCAAACACACCCTTAATGTGAAACCTCTCTGTATGATATATAGTAACATTCTATATGTTTCTTACTACCTTTCTTAATCCAAAATTTTAATATTCTTAAGAATTTAAAATAGGAAAAATTAAGTGACACAATAAACATATATATTGTTATCATTATTCATAGTTATACTTTTAGAAAATTACCATTTGTAGCTATATTTGAATTTTATAGCAATCTCGCCTGTCGTACTGAAACAAGAGATCAATTGTTTGGAGCTGAAATAAGAGAACAACAAGTTCTCGTAGCTCGGTTGATTAGACCGTCGCTTAGTAAGCAGAGGAATTGAGTTCGACTCTGAATGGAACATTCTATTTTTCTGCAGTGTGCCTTGGTTGTATTCGCTAAGTGAATGAATACAGTTAATGCATGTTGTATCCTTTGTATAAACCTTTGTATTTCGCTTTATTAATATCAATTACGCAGACGAATACAGGAGTACGATTAATACAAATTGTATTCATTGCGCGAACGAATACAGTTGACACATACATGTTGTATTCGTTGCGCGTTTACATACAAGTGATACAAGTTGATAAAAATTGAACAATAACTATAAATGGTAATTAGGCAACTATAATTCCGTATAATAATTAGGCTCTATACTGTAAGTACTTTATCAAAATTCTCTTTAAAATATCAGTTATGGCAACACGAGCTAGAACGATGTTCCATTTATTTAGAGCAAATGGCAAACGGGGGCTATAATTTGGTTAGTTTCAGGCCCAAACCTGGCCTGTTAACAAGTTTATTACTTCTATCCTTCCAACCCCTCCTCTTGTCACTTCAATTATATATAAGTTATTAATTAATTTAATAGTACTATAGTTTTAGTGTTTCTTATTCTTTTATTATTACTTTCTTATTTTGTAACGATTCAATCGGTTGTTTTGTGTATCAGTTACTCGTTCTTCTAAATGAAACTTCCTGTAGCGGCTTATTATGATTTATGACTTTCGGGGACGGGTGGTTCGGGATTCGGAAGCGTTTAGAGTGGTATAGGAACACTTGGTTCCTTAAGGTTGGCCTTTAAGGCCAAAGTTTGACTTCGGTCAACATTTTTAGTAAACGACCTCAGAATCGAGTTTCGACGGGTCCGGTAGCTTCGTATGATGATTTCGGACTTGGGCGTATGTTCGGAATGGGTTTTGGATGACCCGGGGGCATTTCGGCGCCCAATATAGAAATTAGAGTTTCCTTAAGTTTAAAATTTTGTTTGGAACGTGTTTTTGTTTTATCGAGGTCCGAACAGAATTTTGACACTAGGAATAGTTCCGTTATGTCATTTATGACTTGCTTGCAAAATTTGGTGTCATTCCGAATAGTGTAGGTCGGTTCGGCGCATTGTAAACGAATTCTAGAACTTTTAAGTTCAAAGTTTCATTCAATTTGATTTTGGGGTCGAATTCTTAGTTTCGTTGTTGTTTTTCACGTTCCGTAAATTCGACCGAGTCCGTATCATGAATATAGACCTACCAGTGCCTTTGGACGGGATCCCGAGGGGCTCGGGTGAGTTTCAGACTCCTGGGAGTTAAATTCAAAAACCAAATTTTTCACTGATTGGTTTCCTTCAGTGCGATCGCGGGTGCAATGATGCGATCGCATAGAAGGAGTTGGCAGGGTGTGGGAAAATGCCCTGTGCGATCGCATGGGCTTGTCTGTGTTCGCACATGGGTGATTTATGGCCTGGCCCAATTTTGTTCTCTGCGTTTGCACTCCCTCCCCCGCGATCGCACATGCCCGGCCCATTTACTCTCCGCGATCGCAAGTTTCTTTGTGCGATCACACAATAGATTTTTCAGGGGTCCTGGTAGTTGACTTGTGCGATTGCACTACCTCAGATGCGATCGCACACAAGAGGCAACTGGGCAGTGTTAGACTTAAACGGGACAGTCCACTTTAACCATTTTTCTTCACTTGTGGCGATTTTGGGAGCTTTCAAAGAAGAGATTTCCCCTAGCAACTGAGAGGCAGGTGATTCCCATTATAATTTAAGTTGAATACTTGAATTTTTATGTAGATTAACACACTAATTAGTGGAAAAATCATGGATTAGAGTAAAAACCTAGGTTTTATAAAAATTTATAAAATTACCACGAAATTTGCCATGGAATCATACAAAAAACCAATATATTAATGATCTTTAGGTTATGGGTAAGTGTTTCCTTCGAAAATTTCCGGAATCCGAGCACGTGGGCCCGGGGGTGTATTTTGAGATATTGCAAAGTAGGCTAAATTGGTTAACTAAATAGGGAAATTCTATACTTTTGAGCATGAATTGATATATTTGTATAACATTTGGCTAGTTTTGAGTTCTTGGGTGACGAGTTTGGAGTTTTCGGGCGCGTTCTTGACCCGGTGAGTAGGTTCAACACAAGGTGAATCTTCTTTATAACCTTGTAAGAGGGAATTGTCCCCATAGGACTACGCTCGCACGAAGTGACGAGAGTCCGCGCGTAGCTACTACTATGCTATATTGGGTAGTTCTAGGACTCACAAGCATGCTTATACGTGCCTTACATGTTCCTAAATGCATTTTTGAGTTGCTTATTATCCTTGAATTGTCATGAGAATATTAGGAAGTTATGTTGCATATTATATTGCTTAAGTTCTTGCTTCAAAGTATAATCTCTGTTAACTCCCTAAATACTGATAATTTTATGTATGTATGCGGCACCTGTCATATGTATGATTCGTGAGCGGAATAGCACTACTATTATGTCAACCGCGTCACATATTCGATTCGCGAGCGGGGTAATAGATGCATCTATGGTTCGAGCCGTTCGACCCTCGGCAGTGCACATTTATTTTCGCGACGTTTCAGTTGTACGCTTCCGGCCTATTATGTGCTATATGATTTACTGGGAATTTGTTGTAATTGTATAAACTGTTTCATGTGAAATAAGGAAATTTAATACATTATATGCTAGTGAAATTTTTCATGCAAAGGTAATTACCACTATACTTGATATTTTATATCTTTGTGATTACTACGACTGTTATGCCTGTCTAGTTCCTATTAAATTATGTTATTTAAAAATGTTGACCCTAGTAAGTATCACGTCTACTTCTCGTCACTACTTCTTCGAGATTAGGCGGGATACTCACTGGGTACATATTTGTTTATGTACTCATGCTACGCTTCTGTACTTAATTGTACAGGCTCTGAGGCAGGTGCATCTGGGTATTCATCCGGCGCTCGTCCCTGACGTATAGTGGGCATAGATTTTTCGGTGAGCTGCTTTCCTTGACGCTTATCTCTGGCAGCACCTTAGAGTTCCTCTTTTCTGTTATTATGTCTGTACTATTTCTTCAGACAGTAGGGCGAACTTGTACTTTCTTTTGGATACTAGTTTCTATTAGATGCCCGTAGACCTATGACGCCAGTTCCTGGCATGCCCACGTAGTGGATATTCTACTCTTTTGGGTTGTAATGATGGTGGTGATTACTATATTTATTGCTCACTTTGGTCGTTTAAGTCACTAATTTACTTCAAATCTATGTTTTTGAAAGAAAAACCTCTTAAGTATGGTGAATTGTTTATAAATTAAAAAAGGATCACTAATAAATTAAAGTTGGCTTGCATAACATCGAAGTTGGGCGTCATCGCGACCTAAATTGGGATTTGAGTCGTGACATATTTGGCGTGCGAAACTACAAGTGCCAGCATTACATTTATGCTTTAAACTCAGAATATAAAAACTACTAGTGCAGAGGAAAGGTGAGAGATACAATCTTATATGCGACCTAAGCAAAAATCAAGGCATATAGCACTTGGTGCCTATATATACAGATTCAAAACCTAATATTGATTCTATTCATCGATATTTTGTAGTTCTCTTTCATTTATACGATGATGGTGGACATGGAACGACTATTCACTCATAACAAAAGTACCTTTAGAACTTGTTAGTTTAAGCACACTTTGACAATTGTGTAATTACAAAAGCAAATCATTAGGCATAAAATAAAAATTAATTTAAAGTTAAAGGATTTACAAACACGAAAAAGTATCATTTTTTAATATATTCTATAGCTTTGTTTTTGTAAGAGTTGTATGTTTTATTGTCAACAAGTAGCTTATGAAGTTTTTATTCATTTAGACGAATCTTGTAGTAAGAGGCGGATTCAGGATTTGAAGGTTTTGGGTGCCATACTATTTTAAAAGCAGGCGTATTATTATTTACACGGTCGAAATAGGGTAAATATTTGATCAATTTGATCCATCTTAGGCTTCGATTCAGGTTATTCTTATTTTCGATTTATATAAACAAATCGTTTGGAAATAATAATAATAATAATAATAATGATAATTTTGCACAAAGAATAAAACTTTTAAAACACTACTAATATTATTAATATAGATCTTTCATTTCCAATCCTCCTCAACGAGTTTTCAAAATCTAAAGACGGTCAATGATGTCATCATTACTTATATTTGCAAATAGTTCACTCTTTTTGGTGAAAGGTCAAAATAACATTATAAATTTAATTGAAATATAATCCACATTTATCATTTTCAAAATCTAAACCTATTTTCTATTTATATTTTACTATTTAACATATTTTTATTAATATTTATGTAATGTTTAAAATTTAGCACTTAGTGAGACTAATATTTAAAATAGCGAGAAAAAGTCAGGAATTAATTAAAAAACAGTCAACTAGGATTAATAAAGGATAATAAAGACGAATTCTTACCAAAATAGTGTATTTGCACCGACCCAAAAGAGCAAAATACATGTAAAATTGTGTATTTACAGCAAGCGAAAAAGAGCAAAATACACAGAAAAATGTAAATAGGAAACTGTGTATTTGAGGCAAGCCAAAAGAGCAAATTAAAAAAAATTATTTGCAGCAAGCCACGAAAAGCAAAAGCACAGCAAAATACACATTGCAGTCTAAGTTCGAACTCCCGCCATTTGGGAGGAATTCATTGCCCTTTGCCAGTGGCACCTTGCGGCATTTTAGCATTCTAGGTGCCACCTTTAATATTTATATATAATTTACTATGCATATAGAAATATAACCACAATCTCAACCGAGACTTGCGGGTAGCGTACCATCCCTTCCCTACAACATAGATCCGCTCCTGCCTGTAGCTAGTCATAGACCAACCAAGGCAATGATAATTTTGAAAAATCTCAACCAAACATATACGAATTCATAGCATTTCATAATTAAGCTATAAATCTCCATATAAGATGAGCTGTATATATATATATCTCCATGAAGCGACAATCATTATATAATTGTAGCACAGAAGCAAACCATGACTTACTTGTTCTTGACAAAGAGCAGACTAAAAAGTGATCACAACATTATTAATAAGCTGCTTAATTAATTATAAATCAGGATTTAATAAATTAATTCCCTAATTAAGAAGGACATGCTTGCTTAGCTGCTGCAGCCATTTGCTCCCTTCCAATTCCAGAATTGCACAAATTAGCAAAGCCACGAACGTGTTTCCTTCCGTAGGGAGTTAACTTTCCACATTGTGACTCAAATATCTTCACCTGTACACAAATATCAAACCATAGTCATATATACTCAACATTACACAAAAAATAACCATATATTGTGGGAATTCATCGTAAACTGACTAAGTTCTTGATTGATTTCTAGTAAACTAATTATGATAAATATTTGTTAAAGATTTTAATGCATACAAAGTATTTAAGGCAGTCCCAGTCATCAACAAGGGGTTGTCCAGCAGGTCGAACAGTGTTGAGAACGTCAGGACCTTTCTCAACTCCAAACAGAAATTCTCCAATATGTCTCACACTGTTGTCTACATGTTCTCTCTGTGATAAAGCTTCGTTTAATTGCCTATGAGCTTCAGTTTTTCTAGCAGAGCCTTCAGGAGCAGACCGGAACTGTCATCGTTAAAGAAAATACACGGAAGTTACTTATATCGCATGCCATTAATAATTGGATAACAAATTTAGCATGTAGATATATATGTTGGAAATTTGACTAAAATATGGACTATAAGGACAAGCTAAGAAAGTAGAGAAAAAGCTGAACACAATATGGTATTTTCATAGAAAATAAAGTGATCATACAGATGACTTACAGTTAAACAAAAATTCCCTCAACTATTAGCACAATTTAATCACCTATTCTATCCTTAACTTGACTTAGCTAGTATTTGGATATAGATTTGGTTGAAATTTAAAAAAAAAAAGAGTTTTTGAAGTTGCGTTGAAAAAAATAATTTTTGAAACGTGAAGTTGGGTTTGGACATGCATATTACTTGAAAAAAAAAAAGTTAAAATTTTCTGAGTGAAAGACAAATTTTCACCCAAAGAAAACTTGGAAACTTTTCTTCAAATTTTTTTTTTTCAAAAACTGATAATATTTTATGAACAAACAATGTTTTCAAAAATTCTTTGAAGAAAAAACAGCCAAAATCTATGTCCAAACGCTAGAAAATTGCGAAAAGTATGAACTACGTACTATTATAAGTAGTAGTAACAAACAAAAACAAAAGGTCAAACTAACTTAAAATTATTATTCAACATATTATACTAGCTGGAAAAAGTTTAACGTATACTTGCAGTAAGTAACTTGTCTTGTTTTTCTTCAGGTTACTAATCCTATTTTCTATGGACGTTTATTTTATAGAAATAATTCTTCTACACAATAATATATAGAAAGTTAAACTCGTGTAGAAATATACCTTAGACCATAAATGCATGAGATGAACATCGCGCTGATTAACAGTCCTTGAGGGTAGCCATGATTCATCGTTGATAGAAGTATTATAACTATTTTTAGCAGAATTAGAACCCATATATCTGAAAAGAGGATCCTCACTTATATGTAAATCACCATATTGCATGACATGGGAGCCTTCTACTGTACCATTATTTAGAGTTCTATCACGAACCTGAGAATGATAAAAACCATCCAACGAGGTTTATTAGGAAAGTTGTTGTGAAACTAGTCAATGAAGAAAACATTTATAATTTAAAAACATTAATTAACAACTACTGTATGATATTTGAAACTTTGCAAAATGAAATGTAAAAATATTTTTGAATGATATGATGTACTAATTAATTAATAATGGTAATATATTATTGGAAAACCTGTCTATTATTACTACGTTGCTTAATTAAAGCGTTTGTACTTTATATATACGCATATATATATATATATATATATATATATATATATATATATATATATATATATATATATATATATATATATATATATATATATATATATATATATATATATAATGTTGTTTGTCTTACCAGCTGATACTGCTTCTCCAAAGTTTCAACTTGCCGATCGTGCAAATCACTGGTCATTAGTAGAACAAGTGGGAATTAGTTTTACATATAATAACTAGGATGCTTGACAATCCATCATTTCAATTTAATAATCATATATATTTCCTTGGATTCCTTGGAAATTTACGATTTTGGTCCCAATAATAAACCTGGAGATATTTCTTTATCAGGATTGAAGAAATTAAAAACTAGGAGTCAATCATTCGAGTTTTTTGGGGGTCACATTTTGGTCGTGCCATTCCCTTTTCTATCTTGGTTAATAGAATTTCCTCGTCCCTAGTCATTGCACCCTTTTTAATTATTCTATTTACATACATCAATTGTTTTGTCAAAAATAAAACTTGAAAACTTAGAAAGTCTAGCTGGCGAGAATATAGGAAGTTTCACATTTCACCACTTAAGCAACAACAACAAGTATATATTGTTTGATTCTTTAGGAACAAGTAGTGTTTGTCCTGATAGTCCATAGTCTGGACAGTTACTTCTCGTCCTTCGTCTAAGAAAACGCAAATGAAGGCGTGTAGGTGAGTCAATTACTCAAATGGTCACTCAACTATCTCCTAAAGTTACTTTTCTTTCGTTTGTAACAACAAAGTCAAATTATGCCTATTACACTCAAAAAGTCATTCAACTAAATTTTCCAAATTTTGGATTGCCAAATACCTATTTTACCCTCCAAATTATAAATATTTATCTTTTTTTTTTGTATTGGAAGAACTTCAATTTAAAATATATCTTCAGAATTAAAGAAAATAAATGTTGTAAAATATATATTTGATGCACGTAATATAAAAATAATTACTCAAATAAAGGTATTTTATAATATATATTATATATTCTAGAAAATTATGCTCAATTATATTCTATAGGTAAAAAGGGAAAAATCATCATATTAAAAAGTTTAAAAAATAAAATAAAAAGAAGATAAATATTTATAATTTAGAGGGTAAAATAGGTATTTGATAATCCAAAATTTGGAAAATTTAGTTGAGTGACCTTCTGAGTGCAATAGACATAGTTCAGTGACTTTGTTGTTACAAACGAAAAAAAAATGACTTTAGTAGATAATTTGAGATAATTGAGTGACTATTTGAGTGATGGACTCACGTGTAGGTGCACTTAATATTATGTGGTGATTGTAATTACTTTGAATAAATTTTTCATTTGTATCACCCTCAACAACAGCATCTTGCTAAATTTTTTTAAGGATCAATGAAAATCATGATATTTCTTTGTGTTTCCAATTTTTGCAAATGGAAATAATTAAGAACAAGCAGACTCTTGAAAGCTAATAATTAACATACCTATCCTCCAACCAAGAAACACTGTACAAGTCTCCTAAGCATTGAAATTCATCACCTAAAGGAATACAGTAGGTAGCCCAGCTGCCCTCGTCAGGGTTTGATGCTGTTGTTACGTATATGTTCAAACCTTTTGGGAGAAGACCATCAAACATACTTCCTGACTCACAAGCTTCCATGTAAAATACCTAATTAATTAAACATCCCATCCACATAATTAATTAACACAAAGTTATATACAATATGTGAGATATTAATGCTTGTTGTAGATATTACGTATAATTACCTTATATAAATAACTCAATTGAATAGATATGAAAACATGAAACAAGGCCGGAATGTTACCAATTTTGAATATGTCCCAAAAGTGTGTTTTTTAATCAGGACTCTGTTTAGATCGTCGGCATAGACATCATCTCCACTAGGCATACCTAAGAATATATATATATATATATAACAAATGAATGAAAAGTATTCATATACGTACGGATATATCATAATTAATCATCAGTATTATTTAAAATCTTAAGAAATATATGATGGTAATTAAAGGTGAAACTGAAGCATAGTAATTAAGACAAACCAATAAGGCCAGGAGCACCGTGATCAGCGTAGTAGATAAATATATAATCATTTGGACCATTTTCCACAACCTTCCCACTGCCCCCAGTTAGAGCAGTCTTGTTTCCAAGGATAACAGCGAATAAATTGTCAGCATTACAATCTCTTCCTGTGTAATCCTATCTCACAAGAACAAATAAAAATGAAAAAAAAATATAATGAAACATTAGATATAAGTAATAATATCTTGACAAATATAATATTACACACATACACACACAAAAAGAGTACGTACCTTGGGTACTCCTTTATAAACATCATGGCCGTGGGGACTATTGATGATGACTCCAGGTCTGGGATTGTATTTATTATAAGCAATATCGTCGTACATGAATACGATGATGTTTTCATCTTTTAGACCTCCTTTCTTCAGTAGTTGATATGCATGGCATACATCCGCCTGAAATAAGAAATTAATTAGAAAGTCATTAGGCGTCATGTACTAATTGTTAATGAGATTAATGGATCAGTAATAAAATATTAAATTTCTAAGGAAAATAATTGTAAATATGACCTGGTGTCTGTAATTATCCCACCCATTTGATCCAGCTACCAACACAGCCCATTTAGTTCCAATCGGATTATCATCTTCAACAATACTTTCGAACAAGTTACGACCCTCAGCAGTACAAACTAGGACAAAAAGTGCAACTAGGAATGACACAACACCATTTTTTCCAATCATTTTTCACACACTAAAAATAATTACTTGGAGTATTTTGCTTTGATTAGTGAGTTGATCCATTTGGTGTGAGAAATATTAATTTATAGAGCTTTCTAATAACCTACTAATTGTCTCATTCTACGTGTGGACATAGACCCCGTAGGACGAAGAGTTTGTTAAATTTTTCTATATTTGTTTTTTTCTTGAGAAGTAGTGTTACCATGTGGGGTTAGTCTAATCTAATAATAACCATTCATCAAACATAGCAAAGATAGTTGTTAGAATAAAGAATATTAAAAACAATTCTTACTCTTTTTCAGAGAATCTACCTACTTATTTGAGAAAACGACATTACATGTGAGATTATGTAATTGTGTATACATAAGTTTAAGTAAAACCATCGTGCTTCCTATATTATATTACTAATTCTCATTTTTGTCTCCTTTTCTTTTAGAAATTTTTTGAAACCATTTAAATGCGCAAATTGATGACCATACGGCAATTATTAATCCTTAAATTCAGTGTAATTAGTTAGAGAATAATGGAGTAATAAAATCACCAAATTTTGGTGTATGGCTATCGACTTGCAAAATAATTTTACGACTTGCTGTCGGAACTTATTAAAATAATTATTAGTTTATTTATTTAACTAATTTTCGACGGCAAGAAAATTTAGTAAATCCATTTATTCAAGTGGATAGGAACATGAAATACAATGCCTCTAGTTATAGGCATATACATTGGCGAACTCTGGAGAAGAACAATCCCCATTATGGCGTATGGAGATACGTAGTAGAAATTATGGCCATTATGAATATTTCTATCGGAATAAGGAATGCAAATGTACATTTACAATATTCATAACAAAACTCCTATATTTTTGTAAAAAGAATTTTATACTACTTAAAGAGCAAAAAGGCATCACATTTAGTTGGAAGATTGGGCAAGGAAAATACAATAATATTTTGCATTAAAAGGAATCAATTGCAAATGAAACCCTAAATAGTGTCGTTGTTATGTGAACTGATGTCAACTTGCACACATGATCAAAAACAGATCACTCAAACTTTAATCTTGTCTAACAAGAGAAGTTAAGATTTCTTGCTTCCTTATGTCACTAACGGATCGTGTGCAGTGCAATTATTCATTCACGAACAAAATATAAAGATGCCAAGAAAATTGTCACAAAACTAGCTCCATGCATAAATAGATATGTTTATCCTTAAAATCGGATAACAAAGATATGTGATTTCACTTGGTACAAACTAAGAAATATGTAAATTGATATTAGAAATTGACAATAAAAATAAAGCAAACCAAAATGATATGCGGTTTTGGCCCTCGAGCTAGGTTGCCCTCGAACCAAATGAATATGCTATTGAAAGTATGAATCGAGCGACAGATCAGTATATATGCAAGTTATATAATATATTGCTTCGTTCTGCGTGAATGTGATGTGTTTACAAATGATTAGACCCCCTCTTCATATAGTAGAGGAGTTCTACTTATGGTACAATTCTAAATACAGAAGAAAATTCCATGATTGACAAATTAACCGGTCTTGACTTGATATGTGTCGAGATTTCCGCCACGATCCTTGCCCGATCGTCGATATCTTGGCTTTCCGTTATTCGACTCAGCAGGCTTCCTTCGATCTCACTCGATCTCTATCCCGCTCGATCTTGATCTCGATCAGTCCCTGAATCACGAGCTTGACAATCTATCTTCGTATCATGGTCCAATATAACATGGGGTCGAAACTTGGCCTGCCGCCCTGATCTCAATTAACCATACAAAAAAGGGCAAGCCCAATTTTAACCGTATACAAAATAAAAAGACAACAAAACACAAATATTATATATTAAGAACAAAAAATGAAACTTGCTCTCTATAAAAATATACATTAACTTTTACGGGGTAAATTTGAAAGTTACAACACCCGTTTAATGTAAAAAAGAATATTGAAAAGTGTATATTACGTTTTCATATATAACACGAATTTACTAACTTGTCGTTATCACATCATATCATTTTCGCAAGAGAATTCGTGTTTCCTAGGTAATCTTTAACAGCAATTGGGAGTTACCCAATCTCATGGATAATCTCTATTTGATTGCTCACCCAAACAGATATTAGTGATAATCATATCGAACCCGGAACTCAGCATTATATGACAACAAAAATTGGACCATTTAGCTCTATACAATAACAATAACAATAATTCAGTAAAATCGTACTAGTGGGGTCTGAGGAAGATAGTGTGTACGCAGACCTTACCCCTATCCCGAAGGGGTAGAGAGGCTGTTTCCGAAAGACCCTCGACTCAAGAGAACAAAAAGACAAAAGGAGACAATTTAAGTATCACCACAGAAATCATAAGAAAAATAGGAACAACATGAAATCCAGAAGAAAGATGCAAAGCAAAAGCGATAGCTAGTAAATAAGTCCGGCACTGAAAAGCGAAATAGTAAGACACGACATTGCCACTAGCGATCTTAGACAAAAACCCTACCAGACTAGACTTACAACTGTACGAAGTAAGTGAAAACTCAACTACCTCCTAACCTACAACTCTAATACTCCACCTCCACATCTTTCTATCAAGTGCCATATCCTCGAAAAGCTGAAGCCTCGCCATGTCCTGCCTGATCACCTCTCCCCAATACTTCTTCGGCCGCCCTCTACCTCTTCTCGTTCCCTCCACAACCAGCCGCTCACACCTCCTTACCTGGGTGTCTGGGCTCCTCCTCTGTACATGTCCGAACCATCTGAGTCTCGCTTCCCGCATCTTATCATCAATAGGAGCCACGTGCATCTTCTCCCGAATATCATCATTCCTAATCTTATCCATCCTAGTGTGCCCGACCATCCACCTCAACATACTCATTTCTTCTACTTTCATCTTTTGGATGTGTGATTTTTTAACAGGCCAACACTCAACCCTGTACATCATGCCCGATCTAACCACCGTTATATAGAACTTACCTTTGAGTATCGGTGACACTCTCTTGTCACATAGGACTCGAGATGCTAACCTCCACATCATCCATCCTACCCCAATACGGTGTGTGGCATCCTCGTCGAGCTCCCCTCCCCCTTGTTTAACCGACCTAAGGTACTTTAAGCTGCCTCTAATTGGATGACCTGTGAGTCAAGCCTCACATCCACGCCCACTTCCCCCAGCTCAGCGCTGAACTTACACTCCAGGTATTCCGTCTTCGTCCTGCTCAACTTGAAACCCTTAGACTCAAGATCCTGTCTCTAAGCCTCCAGCCTCTCATTAACACCGGCTTGCGACTCATCAATCAGAACTATGTCATCGGTGAATAGCATGCACCATGGCACCTCTCCTTGGATATGGTGTGTTAACGCGTCCATCACTAGGGTGAATAATAACGGACTGAGCGCAGAGCCTTGGTGTAACCCCATAACAATCGAAAAATGATCAGAGTCGCCTGATATTGTCCTTACCCGAGTCTTAGCCCCATCATACATGTCCTTAATCGCCATAATGTAGGGAACTGACACACCTTTTGCCTCCAAGCATCTCCAGAGAACTTCTCTAGGAACCTTGTCATATGATTTCTCTAGGTCAATAAACACCATATGCAGGTCCTTCTTTCTATATCTGTATTTCTCCACGAATCACCTAAAAAGATGTGTAGCTTCTGTAGTAGAACGATCCGACATCCGAACTGGTTATCGGATACATGCACCAACATCCTCACCCTTGCATCAACCACCCTCTCCCACACTTTTATGGTATGACTCAGTAATTTGATAACCCTATAATTGTTACAACTCTGGATATCAAAATTAGTCAATTCTATGATGCTATCAATATTAGACAAATACTACCAATGTTACTGTAATTGGCTATTTAGTTGTTTTGTATTCCCACTACCTTACAAGATGAAAACACCAATTCATCCGATAGTTTATGAAACTGCTAATACAATATTATTCCAGTAATTATCTACGTGCTTTACCATTTTAGGCTTCCTTTCATTCATAAATTCAAGTTGATGAAGCTAACATAGGTTGGCATTAGAATTATTCTACAGGAAAAGTTTTAATTTAGAAAGATATAAATAATCTGATATTCTTTTTACCATAATTTTAAGTTGAAGAGCACTTGATTATAGTAAAATATAGTTATATGTTTATACTGGCATAGTTTTGTTAATAAGTGAGTCGAAATTAAGACTACAAATAGAACTTTTGTTTTGTACAATTGATGGAGACTTTTCACTACATTAAACCTCAACATCTGTAATGATCTGACTTGTCGTTTTAAGAATTAATGCCTCATTCAGTGACTTAAGGTCCCGAGAAAATTTGTATTACGTATTATGACTTGTGCATGCGGTCGAGTTTGATTTTCGGAGGATTCAGAATTAAGTTGAAAGAACAATTCTCATTTCTGAAGCTTAAATAAAAGAGTTGACCGGAGTTTTACTTTTGAGAAAATGACTCCGGAATGGAGTTTTGATGATTCCAATAGCTTTGTATGGTGATTTCGGACATAGGAGTGCGCCCGGAATTGGATTTGGAGGTCGGTAGACTAAATTGAAGAATTTTGGCGAAAGTTGGAAAAAACAAATGAAATTTTGAAGTTTGACTGAGAGTTGACTTTTTGATATCAGGGCCGGAATTCGACTCTGGAAATTGGAACAGGTCTGTTATGTCATTTATGACTTGTGTGCAAAAATTTGATGTCAATTGGACTTGATTTGATAGGTTTCGGCATCGAATGTAGAAGTTGAAATTTCTTATTTCATTAGGCTTGAAATGGAGTGTGATTCATGTTTTAGCATTGTTTGATGTGATTTGAGACCTCGACTAAGTCCGTGATATGTTTGAGACTTGTTGGTATATTCGTACGGGGTCCCGAGGGGCTCGGGTGAGTTTCAGGGTGGTTTCGGACAATTTCTAGGGCATTTATAGTTGCTTGTTTTTGGCCATAGCTGTGTCTTGTTACCTCCTACTTTTATTGCTTTGCCTTCTAACCTTTATCCTCCCTCTATTTTTCATGCATCTCCTCCTCCAGCTGCCTCACCTAGTCCTTCTTCTTCTCTGTCCCTCCTGCAACAGCTAGATATCCTTCTAGAGTTCATCACCCTCCTTCCTATTTGGAAGATTATTTTTGTGGTTCTGCCCCTTCTTTTTCTCCCACTTTAACATCTATCCCACCATATCCCAGATTTGTATGTTTCCACACCTTAAATCCATGTAATCAAAATTTAATTAATACCTTAGACACTGTACATGATCCCTCAGCTTATTCACAAGCAGCTTTACAGCTATCCTGGAAAGAGGCAATGTTGCAAGAGTTTGAGGCTCTTGAGGCTAATGGAACCTGGGATGTTGTTCCTTTACCCCATGGAAAGATCAATTGGTAGTAAATCGGTGTATAAGATAAAACATAAGGCCTATGGTAGTATTGAAAGATTTAAAGCTAGATTAGTTATACGAGGTGACACACAACAAGAAGACATAGGCTATAAAGAAAATTTCTCCCCATTTGTTAAGATTACAACCATTAGAACCATTATAGTTGTGGCGGTCAAGAAAGGTTGGCATGTTTCAGTTGGATGTTAATAATGCTTTTTTACATGGGGACCCAGATGAGGAGGTGTACATGAAAATACCTCAAGGTATGATAGTGATTGGGAATAACATGGTTTGCAAGTTAAAGAAGTATTTATATGGTCTAAAACAGGCCTCGCAACAGTGGTACTCCAAGCTAAGTGATTCTCTCAGTACTCCATCTAAGTTATTCTTTTATTTCTTTGGGCTAACATTCTCTAAAAATGACTACTCTTTATTCATTAAATCTACTACTGGTTTTCTTACCGCTGTTGCTGTTCATGTTGACGACATTCTTTTAACTGGAAATGATGATAAGGAAGTGACCTCTCTTAAACTGTTTCTGGATACTCAATTTAAGATCAAAGATCTAGGGCACTTGCATTATTTTTTGGGTTTGGAAATTCTGGCTGAACCTGGTGGTGTCATAGTCTGCCAGAGAAAGTTTGCTCTTGACCTTTTATCTGAATTTGGCTTCCTGGAGTGCAAATCAGTTGTCAGTCCATTGGATACCAATATGAAGCTTACACTTGAGTCTGGGGAGCGCTTATCTGATCCTACTCTCTACAGAAAACTAATTGGGAAATTAAATTTTCTCATTAACACCAGACCTGATTTAACTTTCTCTATGCAATATCTTAGTCAATTCACGCATGCTCCCACTTGTCATCATCTATCTGTTGCTTATCATGTCCTTCAGTATGTTAAAGGTACATTAGGACAAGGACTTTTTCTAAATGTTGATTCTGATTTCTCTCTTCAATCCTACTATGACTCGGACTGGGCAACTTGTCCTAGTTCTAGAAGATCTTCTAGTGGCTATTTGGTGTTGCTTGGTGGTTCCCTTTGTAGATACCCAATATATATATATATATATATCATCATTTGATTTATAAGCATACACAAGTTTTTTCATAATTTTTAAAGACTTTAAATTGATTTATTTATGCATTTCATTATATAAATATCTAGTAATTATCGCCCAAATTATTTTTATGATAATTTAATAATCTAAACTTATAATTTATACTAACATGATATTTTAAATATTTTTCAATGTATATTTTATAATTAACTTTGCATTTTAGGGCTAATTGCATATTTTGCAATAATAGTTAATACTTTTTTAATATTTTTAGTGCACAAATGATATTTTTGTTATATATTAATTACTTTTATAAATTAGTTATTTTTTAAATATTGGGTATTTAAAAACTAGCCTAAAAACCCACCTATTTTCGGACCAATTACTGGCCCAAAATCTAACACCCTAGCCCAAATAGCCCCCATCGCAATCAATTAAACCAACCTGACCCAAGACCCAAGCTAATCGTGGCCGTTGATCTCTGAGATCAACGACCCAGATTTTTGCCTCCCTTTGAATTACCCTAAACACTCCCTAACCCTAGCCATTCTCACCACCTGCCGCCCCTAAATCCTCTCTACTCTCTCTTCTTCTCTGAGAAACCCTAGCCGCCGCCTCTCAAAACCCTGCCCTAATCCCTCTTCTAATGGGATTTTCCTCTCATATACTTACCATATTAGTATGTTTCCACTATTGGTTGATTCTCCATGGTATTACCTAGTACTTTCCTAAACATGTCAAGTATTACCACTTTGATTCTATCTGATTGACTCCCGTCTCTTGAATCTGGACGATATTCCGTCTATACACGTTTATTCTACACCGTGTGAGTCTGATTTTGTTTATATTTTGTTGATTCTCACTTACCCTAAAACTAGGGTTTACATATTTTCTTAAAAATTGGTTCAAGTCTTTGATTTTGAGTTTTATCTTGTCTATATTCGTCCTATTATGTGTGAGTTTGATTTTCTTTTGTTTAGATGCTGCCAATTTTTCACTTTCCTTAAAATCTAGGGTTTTTAGATCTTATGTTTTCTTAATTAGTCCGATTCACTGATTTTGGTGTTATTTGTGCCTCTATTCATCTTTGTATGTGAATATTTTGTTAATATTTTATTTTTCCTAAAATTAGGGTTTACTTATTTTCTTCTATAGATCCGATTTTATTTGATTCTGCATGATAATACTTCCTTCTTTGTGTTTGATTTCACTCTTCCTTATTTACTTGTTCGCTCTCTGTCACTATATAAACCCCTCCCCATTCCCCTTTAGGACAGACATGGAATCGCTAGAATCTCACTAAAAATTTAAATCTTTACTCTGTTATTTCTTCATTATCCCATTCTATACTTTGGTTCTTGGCCGGCCGAAAACCAAGGCTACTAAATTCTGGGTTCTTGATTCTCGTTGACGTTCAGAACACTATGGACTTTTATTTTTTTTTGTATTTTCGCTTAACTGGTGAGTTACCGAACCTTTGTAATTTTGTTTCTATGTATCTGCAATTTACATGTGTCTTCACTTCTGGAGTTCGTTAGTTTAGTGAGTTTTCTGGGTTGTTTCGTGTGCGATTCTGTTTATTTTACTCCAATTTTTAGGTTTCATTAACATTTAACTTCATGATGTGGATAGCTCAAAGCATGTCTAAACTTGATTTTAGTAAATTAGATATTTCTCAAGTCTAATTAGCCAATGTGTTATGAACTACTGTTGTGTGTGGCCTTTGCACTTGTTAGCATCTCATTGGTGTTTAATTTTGCTTAGGGTTGTCCATTCTGTTATTTGAACATGCCCCATCTGCATAATTTGGACGTCCTTTAGTTAATTGGTCTATTAGGTCAAACCTGAATGCTTACACTTACGGTATGACATGAGTTTATCTTCCCTTTCTGTTCTGAATCTCTATAATGGAAATCTTTCATATGTAGTATGTTTTAACTCTATGTCAAGATCATGTTCTATCAACCATGACTAGTTCCCAGTTAATATACCCCTCATCATGTTTTAGTTCACTTGATTCACCAGTAGTTGTCATAATTTGTGCTTCCCTACCATGTCTAAATGTTGTTCTGCTACCTAATGTGAAGTTAACATGGCTATCTTATGACAGTGTGATATATGCTTAGCATAATTTGGACCTTTAGGTTTTCACTTATTTGGTATTATGTATCTGTGCATGATGATCTTTGCCAATCCTGTACACTAGCTATTTTCCTAACTCTATCAATATGTGACTGCCTATGTGCTAAGTGTTGAACCTGTTTCTAAGTCTTTACTAAGCTTGTATTTAAATCATGTGACTTGTTCGATTATCTGCTCTATATGCTCACTTTGGTCATGTTTGTTTAAATTGTAATTGTATCCCTCAATTCCTTTCTCTCAATCTTGGTTCACTCTCTTTCACTTTTTACCTGGGGTCTTTTGAGTTCTTATTCTTAGCCGGCTGAAAGCCAAGGCTACTTAGGTTCTATCATTTTACCTCCCTAGTGTGAGCACTGCTCGGGGTCCCAATTGAGACCCTTGTGAACTCTAACACACTAGGATTTGGTCCTTAGTCATTCCTTGAATGTCCTCTATTAACCTCCCTAGTGTGAGCACTACCCTGGGTTCTTGAAGCCCTTGGGAACTCTGACACAATAGGGTCCTGGTTCCTTCCTAATTGCTCAACTCTGCCTTTTTACCTACTGGTTGAATCAATTGGTTTCTGGATGCTTTACATAAATGAAGATTTGACTTCTGGACTGTTGTAAAACTATATGGGTATGAGAATGAAGGCCTGGCCAGGCCGGGTATATTTTTGGGCCTGTCTTAGGCTCACTATAGCTATTATGTAATTCTGGAATATACTTCATTCATTGGGCTTGTAATAATGTTGTAATAACAATTGGGGTGTTAGTAAAATAAAATGGATTTATTTTACACTTGCATTGAAATGGGTAGAAATCCTGCATATAGGTGTTTTACTTTGCTCAAATATGTGGTGCTATTGTGTGTGTTAGATGACCTGCCTATAGGTGTTTACTTTGCTCAATTATGTTTTTCTACTATGTGTGTTAGATAACCTGCCTATATTTGTTTAATCCGTCTAACATATTCTGTTTCTACATGTTAGATATCATGCCTATAGGAAATTAAATGACAAAGTCTCAATGTGCACTGTAGAATTCTATTAATTCACGTGCTACCTAATCTGCAATTTAGAAATCATGTCTATAGGGTTAATTGGTTAATATGTTGTTGTTAACTTAATAAACATGCCTATAGGATCTAAAATTAGTCTTAATTATCTATTATATAAATCATGCCTATATGGTCTGAAATCAGTTTAAACCACGGATTATCATGCTTGCTTCCTTTAAGTTCTAATGTTGAACTTTCAACACCGTGTCATTTCCACTATTAGAAAGCATGCCTATAGGATCCAACTAAGCAATTATGAATATTCTCCTGTGGTTACCATCGCCAATTACTGCATAAATCACCTAGATATCATGCCTATAGGTTTAACCTCTTATAGTCTATAATCAATAGGCAACTGCGTAGTCACTTAGAAATCGTATTTAAAAATGGTACCTCGCGTATGAAACTGTCTACATATTAAAATCCATAATCACATAGAGATCATGTCTATAGGATTTAATGACTTTAACTTGTCTAAAATCTGCAACTGTCAAACGCCAATTTGTTTGCGTGCATTTGTTGTCTATGTGCGGAGGCTAACTTGAGCCCTTATTTGCTTTTACATGAAAATCCAACTTGTTTTGTTTGTCGCCTAGTTTTATAATTTTTGAGCAACCTAAGTTAAGTCTAGAACCACCCAAGATAGAGGTCCAAACGCCTCCTGGACTATAGGTATGGAACGGGTAGTGCACACATAAGGTACGATTTAGAATCAGTTAGGTGCGCTTTAGGTAAACAACTTAAAGACAGTAATCGTGTAGTAGGAGATGATAGTCTGTACCCAATGAATAATATGAGTAACACCCCACCTCGAGGGAGTTACGAAGTATTAGCTATGTTTCATGGGATGATCCTTTAGGATAAAAAACTTAGGACCCCCCACCTTGCCTAAAAATCAATTATTTTATTTTGTTTGCCCAATTTTATATTTCCTCTTTATTTGGACTAATTCATATAATTCGAGTTTGGCTGGGACCCACAGTTGTGGACCTCGAAGAGTGCCTAACACCTTCTCCTCGAGGTAATCTGAGCCCTTACCCGATCTTTGGTGACGCAGAGCTGGTTAAATCAGAGTTATTTGCAAATAGGTGTCCTAACGCACCTCAAACCCGTTAGGGGGCGACTCTCTCTTTTAACCCCTCCTCTATAAAAGAATTGTCACGTGTCGAAACCCGATTTCGCGAGAAAAAGGGGCACGACAACATGGCAACTCTGCTGGGGATATTTTTAGGCTCTTACCATAGCAAACTTGGTCTATATGAATTAGTCTTCTCTTATAAGTGTGTCTTTATTGTTTTTACTGTTACATGAATATCCCTCTCCCGTTTCCCTTTTATTGCTACTTGTATACCTTTTTCCCATTTTACCCTTTATTTGAGTTTGTATTAATATGAAAATCTTGTATACCCTTGCTCCAAATCATTTTTAAATTTGCTACATCATGTCTCTCCCTACCCCTATCCCCTTCGTTTGCTTTATTACAATTTTTTCACATTGTGCGAACTTATTTCTTCCTTGTTTTTCTTTCTTTGTCTTCATCATAAAAAAAATACTTGACAACGTGTTGTTTTATCTTTTCATATTGCATGCTCCACATCATATTCCACTCGTGTGTAATGAATACCATAGCGGCATTTGATGAGTGTCCGCGATCTTCCTAAATCTCCCTTTTAAATTTGGAAAGGCTTATTTGCAGTAAAACTAGTCGATCAGCGGTGCAATCTACGGTTCCGTGCCTTTCCCTCTCAAGTTTTCCACTTGAGGGTACCAGTCTAGACTCTTCTAGAAACCCCCACTCTAATATTAATTGTGCGTGCATCATGTCTAAACCTAGTATGGGTTAGAACGCTGTCTGCGTAATAACTCTCTAAGGTAAGCCTTGTCTAAAGCCCGCCGGGATTTTCATAATCCCAATGGGTACAATCATGATATGTGCATTATTTGGAGAAAATGTGCCAATATGCTAATCATTAATGTATAAATAGTCGAATATGAAGGTGGAAAAGGCTAACATTATTTATTTTGCAGAAATGAGGCACGAAGTCCCCAAGTTCGGCATGGTTCGAAGTATCCCACCTTGTTTCTAGATTGGTGGGAAAATCTCTCGCCAAGTGAAAAAAACCATGTGAAAAGAGTCCTCGGGAATTTACCTTCCTTGTTAGATATTCAGCCAAACAATGTACTGATTGAGGCCGCTACTATGTTCTGAGATGAGAAGAGGGCCGTATTCTATTTTGGTGATATAGAAATGACTCCCCTTCTAGAGGAAATAGGAGACTTTGCTGGGCTCCCATGGGATAGCCCTGGTTTGTTGGTACCGGAAAATCGTACTTCTCAAAGCTTTCTAAAGATGACGGGCTTCAGCAAAAATGATGAGTTAGTCTGTTTGAAGAAATCTTACATACAATTCGATTTCCTTTACGAATGTTATGGGCACAACAAGTTCTATCGCCTCTATCATGATGACTTTGCCATCTCTTCTTTGGGTTGGTCTCACCGTCGGGTCTTTGTATTCATTGTCTGTTTTTTGGGGATATTGATATTCCCGATACAAGGAGAAAGGATCCACACTCGCTTAGCTATGGTCACTAAGATCCTAATGGAAGGAATCGAGGGGAAAACTTACATTATTGTCCCAATGATCGTGGCTGAGATGTACCGAGCCTTAGACCGTTGCAAAAAAGGATATAGGCATTTTGAGTGTTGCAATCTGTTATTGCAAATATGGCTGTTGGAACACCTTCAAAGAGGAGAATATCGTCAAGAATTCCCGCGGCGACCATGGAATGACCACATAGCTTATCACCATCAGAAGAGAATGACTTTTATCCAGACATGTTCGCACAACCGGGAAACGCTGTGAGCTAGGTACACTTATTTAGCAATTTGACTGATGACAAGGTCCATTGGATGTTCGAATGGTTCCCTAGTAGTGAATTCATCATCAAGTCAAGAGATGTTCCTCATCTAGGGCTAATCGAACTACGGGGTACCTATCCTTATGCTCCTATCAGAGTCATGAGGCAAGCTGGGAGGAAACAGGTCATACCACGAGTTTCCAAAATGGTTCATCACAAAGCATACTTCCAAGGGAATGCCATTCCATTCAAGTTCGAGTCACAACACATGTGGCATCAAAAGATTGTTGTGGAGAAATATACTATCGATCTAGATCGATATCATGCCGGAGACGTGTACTTCTACCCATCATGGTTGGTCGATGACATAGCGGGAGAGGTCAAGCCAGAGGTTGATTTGAGAAATAGGGTCATAGACGACGCTGCTGAGGCACAAGTCAAATACAGGAGGTTGCGCAAAGGGTTTTAGAATCTGAGGCTAGGCATTTGGAACAACATAAAGTGGACATGGAAGCAATCAACGAATGGAGGGGAATCACTACTAAATCAACATAAAGGTAGGAGTATTTGGAGCAGAGTTTGATGGAACTTGAGGGAAAGATGAGGAAAAGGGTCTCGGATTGTCAGAACGCAGAAGGCAATGAAGGAGGGCATCTAGAAAGGGCATATATGTTGTTGGACGTGCGCGACCTGATGAATCTGATTGATGGGGGAAAGAAGGCCAAGCTTGGAGAAGGTCCCTCTGAGACCGAGTAGATTAGGATTGATATTTACTTATTTTAGAATCGTTTTAGAATTCGATTGTAATAAGGCAAATGCCAGTGACTCTTTATAATTATAGTCGTTTTAGTAGGGATTCCGTCTATTTATCATATTAATGAAATGATGGAGTTATCGGCATTGAGTTTTCTCCAAATCTATATGTAGTCAGGCCTACCTCGGGCACAATGAGGTCTCCCAAATTAGGACGCGAACTTACAATTCCTCAATACGTGTTTAAATACTGAAAATATCTTTCTAATATTCCCTACTGACTTGTTTACCTTTTGCTTTTCTTCTTTCTTTGTTTATTCCCATCCTCTAAGGTTGGTTCGTTCATACTGGCATCATCGACATATCATACCAGATCTAGAGGTCCTCTACCTCCTCCTCCTCCAAGTGATCCTAAGAACAAAGGAAAAGCTAGGATGGACGATATGAGTGGTATCAGGAAAGACAACGGTACACATGCAGAGAATGCTGAAACTTCGGATGGTTGGAGTACTCCAGCACAGAATGACTTGGTTTTGAGGTTAGAGAAAAAGATACTGGAGTGACAAGGGGAACTTGAGCAGGTCCGTAACTTGGAAAACCTTTCCCTTACCTTGAATATCCCCGACATCAAACAACAAAATGCCCAAAACCCAAAACCTCCTCAAAACACACAAAACCAGCACCCACAAAATCCTCCCCCACCTCATCAATACGCCACGCCTCCCCAGAATCCTAATCCTCCACCAGTAGCAACTCCTCCACAACTCCAACATCATCCAACCCAGTACTCACAAACTACCACCTACCATACTCCTCAAAATGCACCACAACCTACTCCTGATCCCCAGAACTCAACCAATGATCATCAGTACACCCAAATTCCTGGAATCCACCAAAGTAACCCCATATACGTAGAAACTTTACCCTACATTTCAAAACAAACCCCGCACACACCAGAATCCACCGAGAGGACTTGATCATCAAGAACATGGCAGAGGAACTTAAGAAGCTTACAAGTCGAGTCCAAGGTGTTGAAGGTGGTAAAGACATCGAAGGTTTGAACTATGAGGATTTATGTATTCAACATAACGTATAACTTCAAGAGGGTTACAAACCTCCTAAGTTCGAAATGTTCGACGGAACAGGTGATCCAAAGGTGCATCTGAAGACGTATTGCGACAATCTCGTAGGGGTTGGTAAAGATGAAAGAATTCGCATGAAGTTATTTATGAGGAGTCTCACTGGAGACACCCTATCCTGGTATATGAGTCAAAATCCAAAGAAGTGGATTAAAACTGGGTAAGCATGGCGTCGGATCTCATGGATCGGTTCAGATTCAATATAGATAATGCACCAGATGTCTTCTATATCCAAAATCCCAAAAAGAAGCCAACAGAGAATTTTCGCGAGTATGCTACTCGGTGGAGATCAGAAGCTGCAAAGGTAAGTCCGGCATTGGAAGAAAAACAAATGAAAAAATTCTTCTTCCGAGCCCAGGATCCGCAATATTATGAGAGGTTAATGGTTATTGAAAATCATAAATTCTACGACATCATCAAATAGGGATAAATAATAGAAGAGGGAATCAAAAGCGGGATGGTAACAAATTTTGAGGCATTACAAGCTACAAACAAAGCCTTGCAGTTAGGGGGCATATCCAAAAAGAAGGAAGTAGGGGTTGTGATGGTAGCCCAAGGTCTGAAATCTCCTCTCACATACCAAACACCTCTACCACATATCAGCCTTCACCTCCCAGATATCAAAAACTCGCCACCGCTTACCATACTTGTAATACCCAGCCAACATATTACCACTCACCAGCAGCCCGCCAAAACTACCAAAAACCCAGGCCAAATTTCAACCGTAGATCGCCAGATAATACACTCCTATTGGGGAACCCATTGACCAGTTGTATGAGAGATTGAAAGCTGCCGGTTATGTCACTCCCATTCCCGCTGTCACCATGGAAAATTCCTCTCAATGGGTCAATCCAAATAAGACATGTGCCTACCATTCGGGCATGAAGGGTCACACTATTGATGAATGTCACACCCTGAAAGACAAGATCCAGACATTGATTGACACCAAGGTTATACAAGCAAATGAGGCTGCATCTAATGTCCGCAATAATCCCCTCCCAGATCACAGGGGAGAGGGGGTCAATGTAATAGAAACTGATGAAGAATGAAATCCGGAAGGGGAAATTGGGCTCATTCGAGAAGGGGTTGATCCCAAAAAAACTACAGTCACTCTCATTCCTATTGTGGTACGGATACAGTCACCGATCGAAGTTGAGGTAGCCGCACCGACTCCATTTGAAGTTGAAGTAACAACGCCCTCGGCCATGCCAACTCCATTCGAAGTAGAAGTGACCCCACCATTCACCATAATGGTAGAAGCTACATCATCCTTTAAGTCCAATGTTGTGCCCTGGGACTATACTGCAGAAGCGAGAAGGAAAGGGAAGGGTAAAATGGAAGAAACCGATGCAGCTATGACCAGAACTGGTAGGGTTTACACGCCTGAGCATTTGGGGGGAACAAGTAAAGAAGCCACTTCCAAGCAGCCTATCATTGAAACCGGCACGGATGATCTCTGGAGAAAGGTGCAAGCAAGGGAGTATTTTATGGTTGATAATTTGAACAAAACTCCTGCTCAGATATCTATTCTATCACTACTACAAAATTCTGAAGCACATAGGAATGCATTGATGAAGGTATTGAACGAGGCTTATGTACCCAACAACATTACTAGTGGAGAGATGGACAACATGGTAGGACAAGTGTTGGAAAGCCATAAGATCACTTTCCATGTAGATGAATTGTCGTCAGAAGGGTTGAGCCATAACAGGGCGCTGCATATCACAATACAGTGCAAAGACAAACTTATTGCCTGGGTCTTGATAGATGGGGGTTCAAGTCTCAACATCTGTCCGTTGACTACTTTGAAGAGGTTAGGTAAAGGTTTGCATGTGACACGAGCAGGAACTGTAAATGTAAAAGCGTTCGATGGGTCTCAAAGGGACACAATTGGAAAAACCAACCTCTGTTTACAAATGGGTCCGACCTGGTTTGATGTTGAATTCCAAGTGCTGGACATATCCGCCTCATACAATCTGCTGTTGGGACGACTTTGGATACACGCCACTAGTGCTGTAGTTTCCACTTTGCATCAGGTTGTGAAGTTCGAATGAAACCATCAGAAGGTGATCATTCATGGAGACGGGAGTAACCCCATCTACACCAACAAGATTGTTTCGGTTGTGGAAAATAGAAGGAAATTGGGTGGAGAGACTTACCATCGTATTGAGCGTGTTAACGTGATCGAGAAGGATAAATGGTGGAGTAGCAAAATAGAGAGCATATTGGGATGGGCAGGATATGAACCTGGTAAAGGGCTCGGAAAGAATCTCCAGGGTATTGCCAAACAAATATAGTTAAAACGTCACGGCACAACCTTTGGAATCGAATATCAGTATACCTTGCACGAGTATCAGAAATGGTCGCCACCATGGCGTGGTCCTTACTACCCTCTCGAGAAGCCGATACCGCATCTGAGCCAATCCTTCTATCAGGCTGATATGATGTGGGGATCTGAAGAAAATTAAGCGCTAGCTGGTTTAAGGAATCTATTCTTGGAAGATGAAGACATGGACTGCAGTGTAATAGTTGAGGAGGAGGATGAGGAAGTCCTCATCATCCAGACAGTGGAGAAGGAAGTTGTTCTCAAGAACTAGAATGCAACACCATCAAGGGCCCGCCGAGTTCAGGGCATTACTATTTCTTATCTTGATGAACCAACAACTGTGACATGTAATGAGACAACGCAACATAAAGATAGTGACTTAGAAGAAAGAGAAGAAGAGGATATAATACCTGAGAAAATTGTTAGAGAAGTTGAAGATTTTGAGAACAATCCTAAGTCCAACCTGGACGAAACTGAGATAGTCAACTTGGGAGATTCCCAAACAGTCAAAGAAACTCGTATAAGCATTCACCTGTCACCATCAGAGAAAGAAGAGTACACATGTTTCCTAAAAGAATATGAATACATTTTTCATGGTCTTATGATGATATGACTGGTCTAAGCACATCAATAGTGTCTCATAAACTACCTACCAACCCAATGTGTCCGCCAGTTAAGCAGAATCTCAGAAAATTCAAGCCAGATATGAGTTTGAAAATCAAAGAAGAAGTCACCAAGCAGATCAAAGTTAAGGTTCTCAGAGTGGTTGAATGTCCAACTTAATTGGCTAACATCGTGCCAGTTCCAAAGAAGGATGGGAAAGTCAGAGTATGTGTCGATTATCGGGACTTAAACAGAGCAAGTCCTAAAGTTTATTTTCCACTACCCAACATACACATACTGATCGACAACTGCGCGAAGCATGAACTCCAATCCTTTGTGGATTGCTTCGCGGGATATCATCAGATCTGGATGGATGAAGAAGATTCTGAGAAAACAAATTTTATTACACCCTGAGGGGTGTACTGCTATAAAATGATGACGTTTGGCCTGAAGAATGCTGGGGCCACTTATATGAGAGTTATGACAACTATTTTCCATGACATGAGACACAAGGAAATAGAGGTATATGTGGATGATGTTATTATCAAATCCAAGAAGGGCACATATCACATAGCAGACTTGAGGAAATTCTTCGATCGACTTTTTGGAGGTACGATTTGAAATTGAATCCCGCAAAATATGCCTTTGGAGTCCCTGCTGGACAATTATTAGGATTCATCTTCAGTCGCCGAGGAATTGAGCTAGACCTATCAAAGGTCAAGGCCATCCAGGATTTTCCACCTCCAAAGAACAAGAAAGACGTGAGGAGTTTCTTGGGGCATCTCAATTATATCAGCCGCTTCATAGAATAATCGACTGTGATATGTAAGCCGATTTTCAAAATATTAAAGAAGGATGCTGCAACCAGTTGGATCGAAGACTGCCATAAATCTTTTGACAAAATCAAAGAATACTCTTGCACACGGCTAGTCCTGGTCTCGCCAGAACCTGGTAAACCACTACTACTCTATCTCTCCGTACTAGATGGGGCTTTCGGTTATGTCTTGGGATAACACGACGATACTAGAAGGAAAGAACATGCCATATATTATCTGAGTAAGAAGTTCACACACGGTATTCTTTGTTGGAACGCACATGTTGTGCTTTGACCTGGATAGCTAAGAAACTGAGGCACTACTTCTGTGCCTATACCACATATCTCATATCAAGGATGGATCCTCTGAAGTACATCTTTCAGAAACCCACGCCTACAGAGAAGCTAGAAAAATGGCAACTACTGTTGAGTAAATTCGACATCGTCTATGTGACTCAGAAGGCGGTTAAGAGACAGGAATTAGCAGATCATCTTGTAGAAAATCCTGTAGGAGGAGAATACGAATCACTAAAAACATATTTTCCTGATGAAGAAGTATCATTCGTAGGATAAGATATCGCCGAAGCCTACGACATTTGGAGAGTGTTTTGATGGAGCCGCAAATTTCAACGGAGTGGGTATTGGAGCCGTTTTGGTATCAGAGACAGATAAACATTATCCAGTATCCGTGAAACTTAGATTTCTGTGCACTAATAATATGGCAGAATATGAGGCTTGCATATTGGGGCTCAATTTGGCCGTTGACATGAATATCCAGGAATTACTGGTAATTGGTGATTCAGATCTTTTTGTACATCAGGTGCAGGGAGAGTGGGCTACAAAGAATACCAAGATATCTATATCATGTGCAAGAGATGATGAAGAGGTTCACGAAGATAGAATTCAGACATCTCTCGAGAATCCAGAATGAGTTCGCAGATGCATTAGACACTTTTTCCTCCATGATACAGCATCCGGGCAAGAAATTCATCGACCCCATTTCGGTAAGGATTCATATCAGCTTCCTTAATGCGATCATGTTGAAGAAGAAACAGATGGGAATCCATGGTTCCATGATATCAAGGAGTACTTGGCAAAATGAGAGTACCCGGAGCATGCGAATCATACTAAAAAACGCACGCTCCGAAAATTGTCCAACCATTTATTCCAAAGTGGAGGAATTCTGTACAGATGGACTCCAGAAATAGGGTTATTATGGTGTGTTGACGCCAAAGAAGCTTCCAAAATACTTGAAGAGATACACGCTCGGACCACACATGAATGGTTTCGTTTTATCCAAGAAGATACTGAGGGCAGGTTATTTTTGGATGGCTAATGGAAACATACTGCATCAGGTATGTCCATAAATGTCATCAGTGTCAAATACACGCAGATATCATATGGGTGCCGCCAAATGAACTCAATGCAATGAGTGCACCTTGGCCTTTTGCTTCTTGGGGAATGGATGTCATCGGACCAATCGAGCCCTCCACTTCAAATGGACACATTTTCATTTTAGTGTCCATAGACTACTTCACAAAATAGGTTGAAGTTGCATCCTACAAAGTTGTAACCAAGAAAGTCGTTGCAGATTTTGTCAGAGATCATATTGTTTGCCGATTCGGGGTGCCGGAATCCATCATCGCCGACAGCGTCGCCAAACTCAACAGTGACTTAATGAAAGCTATGTGTAAAACCTTCAAAATCAAGCATAAGAATTCCACAGCATACCGGCCTCAAATGAATGGAGACGTGGAGGCCGCTAACAAGAATATCAAGAAGATATTGAGAAAGATGGTAGAAAATCACAAGAAGTGGCATGAGAAATTACCATTTGCCTTATTAGGATATTGTACCACAGTCCATACATTGACCGAGGCAACTCCTTTTTTGCTGGTCTACGGTACTGAAGCTGTCATTCTCGCCGAGGTTGAAATTCCTTCCTTAAGAACTATACAAGAAGCTGAACTCAGTGATGCAGGATGGATAAGAAGTTGGTACGAGAAATTGGCCCTCACTGATGGGAAAAGAATGAACACAGTGTGTCATGGTCAACTTTATCAGAAAAGAATGTCCAGAGCTTTCAACAAAAGGTCAAACCTAGACAGTTCGCACCGGGACAGCTGGTGCTGAACGGATATTTCCACATCAAGATGAAGCCAAAGGGAAATTTTCACCCAATTGGAAAGGGCCTTACATGGTTCACAGAGTACTAACAGGAGGAGCGCTCATACTTGCAGAAATGGACGGAGAGATTTGGCCAAAGCCTATGAACTCAGACGCAGTCAAAAGATATTATGTTTAGAATGATTGTATTTCTTCATATGATGTAATTGAAATACGCTTGACTTGATTCCCGTCTAAGAGGGGATACATAGGCAGCCCTGTGGGTTCAGTCACAATTCAGTAAAATTTTCATTTTCCCCACAATCAGAAACTAGGGCAGAATTTTGAGGAAGACCTTCAAAATTCTGGAGCATGTCCAGCCAACGTCATCACATGGAGAACGCTCGGAGAATCGCCTAAGTAAACTGGGGCAGAATTTTGAGATGGACCCTCAAAATTCTAATACAAGGAATTCACAATGTCTCCAAAGTGTCACAGTCATTGGTTCATCTAATTGATATTACATATTTTCTAAATAACTACATTCATCATATGCACGCGTATTTTTTGAAAACTTTATCTGATGAAACAACCAGATTCTACCCATGGTGACTCAAGCGGGATTTCGATACCGAGAAAGGAAAAGAAAGTAGGCAAAGGCACAAACCAACCTTCCCCGTAAAACTCACAATTTTCCTTTGGATGCAGGAACAAGGAATATTCACAAATACGTGCACACCTCAGAATCACTATCTTCATAACCACAAAGCTTCCAAGCGCAAACATATTTCCAGCTAAGAAATACTCTACTATTACTTATTATCTTCATTTCCCTTGCATGAGACTAAGCATTGTCTCCATCATGCATGAGGCTAAGCCATGCCTCCTCAATTGCATAAGGCTAAGCACTGCCTTCCCCTGCATGAGACTAAGTATTGTCTCCATTTTGCATGAGGCTAAGCCCTGCCTCCTTAATTGCATAAGGCTAAGCACTGCCTTTCCCTTGCATGAGACTAAGCATTGTCTCCATTTTGCATTAGGCTAAGCCCTACCTCCTTAATTGCATAAGGCTAAGCATTGCCTTTACCTTGCATGAGACTAAGCATTGTCTCCATCTTGCATGAGTCTAAGCTCTGCCTTCTCAATTTCATAAGGCTAAGCATTGCCTTCCCCTGCATGAGACTAAGCATTGTCTCCATTTTGCATGAGGCTAAGCCCTTCCTCCTTAATTGCATAAGGCTAAGCATTGCCTTCCCCTGCATGAGACTAAGCATTGTCTCCATTTTGCATGAGGCTAAGCCCTTCCTCCTTAATTGCATAAGGCTAAGAACTGCCTTTCCCTTGCATGAGACTAAGCATTTTCTCCATTTTGCATAAGGCTAAGCCATGCCTCCTTAATTGCATAAGTCTAAGCACTGTCTTCCATTGCATGAAACTAAGCATTGTCTCTATTTTGCATAAGGATAAGCCATGCCTCCTTAATTGCATAAGGCTAAGCACTGCCTTCCCATACATGAGACTAAGAATTGTCTCCATCTTGCATGAGGCTAAGCCATGCCTCCTCAATTGCATAAGGCTAAGCACCGCCTTCCCCTGGATGAGACTAAGCATTGTCTCCATCTTGCATGAGGCTAAGCCTTGCCTCCTCAATTACATAAGGCTAATCACTGCCTTCCCTTGCATGAGACTAAGCATTGTCTCCATTATTGCTTGAGATTAAGCATTTCCTTCCCCTGCATGAGACTAAGAATTGTCTCTCCTTTCATAACCACAAATGCTATGCTCTACCTCGGGGCTAAGCTCTTCCCCCAATCTTACACAAGACTAAGCTCTGTCTTGTTTTGCTTCGCATAAGCAAGCATCATGTCTTTGCATCTAATGGGCTGAAATATCGCCATTTTGTCCGAAGGCATCATCCTCATAGCCGGAAGACACCATGCCATGGCCTGAAGATCTCTCAATATTGCACATCATTATTCAAAGGAGTAATGGTTCAGAGGCACCATCATCATGGCCCGAGAACATCATTTCATGGCCTGCGAATCCCCTATCTCACGATTCATAGCCTGGGACATCATGGTCTATGGACATCATCCTCACCGCCCAAAGACGACCTCCACGGTCCAAAAGGAATTTGAATCATGTTTAAAATTCTCTCAATAATCCATATATATATTTGCATGCATCGTGTTTTAAGTTTTGCAGATAACCCAGGAAGTAATCATTCTCCTAACGAGAGCAATCTTCGCTCCAATTTCCGTTCACATCCTGCAGTTATTTCAAACGTAACCAACCACCGTCCATAACCAACTCCCATCTGATAACTGTTCAAATATCCATAACCATTCCAAGGTACATCCATTCACAATTTCTATCTCGTCCTATCTAGAAAAGCTTGTTCGTTCCTATAACAACTCCATCGGCTTATTCCACCGTTGGATCCAAAACTACACACGACCTGATTCCCGTAAAACAAGGGATATGTAGGAAACTGAGAAACCAGTGTTCGGGCTATATTTTTTCAAATCACCACATTCTGTCAATATCGGTCAACATTTCTTTACCCGACAACTCTTTCATCATTCCCGAGTAGAGGGGNAACGTTTGATTTATAAGCATACACAAGTATTTTTCATAATTTTCCATAATTTTTAAAGACTTTAAATCGATTTATTACTATATTTCATTTTATAAATATCCAATAATTATCCTCCAAATTATTTTTATGATGATTTAATCATCTAAACTTATCATTTATACCAACATGATGTTTTAAATATTTTTTAGTGCATTTTTTATAATTACCTTTGCATTTTAGGGCTAATTGCACATTTTAGAATAATAGCCCATATGCATGTATAATTACATTATTTATGCAGAAAATGACTTTTTACATTTTTATAATTTTAAGTAATTATTTTTTTAATTATTTTAGTGCACAAATTATATTTTTGTTGGTTACTAATTACTTTTATAAATTATTTATTTGTTAAATATTAGGTATTTAAAAACTTGCCTAATAACCCACCTATTTTCGGACTAATTATTGGCACAAAATCTAATACCCTAGACCCAAGACCCCGGCTAATCGTGGCCGTTGATCTCTGAGATCAACGGCCCACATTATTCCCTCCCTTTTAATTACCCTAAACACCCCCTAACCCTAACCATTCTACCACCCGCCTCCCCTAAATCCTCTATACCCTCTCTTATTCTCTGAGAAATCCTAGCCTCCGCCTCTCAAAACCCTGCCCTAATCCCTCTTC
Source organism: Nicotiana paniculata (assembly GCA_005239505.1). Classification (NCBI taxonomy): domain Eukaryota; kingdom Viridiplantae; phylum Streptophyta; class Magnoliopsida; order Solanales; family Solanaceae; genus Nicotiana; species Nicotiana paniculata. Next base: position 25,765 of record ML342183.1, on the reverse strand, counting down.
TAATGGGAATTCCCTCTCTTCTACTTACCATATTAGTATGTTTCCGCTATTGGTTGATTCTCCATGGTATTACCTAGTACTTGCCTAAACATGACAAGTATTACCACTCTGATTCTATCTGATTGAATCCTATCTCTTGAATTTTGTCTACACATGTTTATTCTACACCGTGTGAGTCCGATTTTGTTTATATTTTATTGATTCTCACTTAAACTAAAACTAGGGTTTATATATTTTCTTCAAAATTGGTTCAAGTCTTTGATTTTGAGTGTTATCTTGTCTATATTCGTCCTATTATGTGTGAGTTTGATTTTCTTTTGTTTACAGTCTGCCGATTTTTCACTTGCCTTAAAAGTTAGGGTTTTCAAATCTTGTTTTTTCTTAATTAGTTCGATTCACTAATTTTGGTGCTATTTTTGTCTCTATTCATCTTTGTGTGTTAATATTTTGTTTTTCCTAAAATTAGGGTTTACTTATTTTTTCCCTAGATCCGATTTTATTTGATTCTGCATCATAATACTTCCTTATTTTGTTTGATTTTACAATCTTCCTTATTTACTTGTTCGGTCTCTGTCACTCTATAAACCCCTCCCCATTTCCCTTTAGGACAGACTTGGAATCGCTAGAATCTCACTAAAAATTTAAACCTTTACTCTGTTATTTCTTCATTATCCCGTTCTATACTTTGGTTCTTGGTCTGCTGAAAGCCAAGGCCACTAAATTCTAGGTTCTTGCTTCTCGTTGATGTTCAAAACACTGTGGACTTTTATTCTTTCTTGTATTTTCACTTAACTAGTGAGTTACTGAACCTTTGTAATTTTGTTCCTATGTATCTGCAATTTGCATGTGTCTTCATTTCTAGGGTTCGTTAGTTTAATGTGTTTTCTGGGTTGTTTCATGTGCGATTCTGTTTATTTTACTCCAATTTTTAGGTTTCATTAACATCTAACTTCATGATGTTGATAGTTCAAAGCATGTCTAAACTTGATTCGAGTAAATTAGATTTTTCTCAAGTCTAATTAGCCAATATGTTATGAACTACTGCTCTATATGACCTTTGCACTTGTTAGCATCTGTGGTGTTTAATTCTGCTTAGGGTTGTCCATTAAGTTATTTGAACATGCTCCATCTGCATAATTTGGACTTCATTTAGTTAATTGGTCTACTAGGTCAAACCTGAATGCTTACACTTACTGTATGACATGAGTTTATCTTCCCTTTCTGTTCTGAATCTCTATAATGGTAATCTTGCATATGTAGTATGTTTTAACTCTATGTCAAGATCCTATTCTATCAATCATGATTATTTCCCAGTTAATATACCCCTCAACATGTTTTGGCACACTTGATTCACCAGTAGTTGTCATAATTTGTGCTTCCCTACCATGTCTAAATGTTGTTCTGCTACCTGATGTGAAGTTAACATGGCTATCTTATGACACTGTGATATATTCTTAGAGTAATTTGGACCTTTAGGTTTTCATTTATTTGGTATTATGTATATGTGCATGATGATCTTTGTCAATCCTAAGAACTGGCTATTTTCCTAACTCTGTCGATATGTGACTGCCTATGTGCTAAGTGTTGAACCTGTTTCTAAGTCTTTACTAAGCTTGTTTTTCAATCCTGTGACTTGTTCGATTATCTGCTCTGTATGCTCAATTTGGTCATGTCTGTTTAAATTATAAGTGTATCCCTCAATTCCTGTCTCTCAATCTTGGTCCACTCTCTTTTACTTGTTACTTGGGCTCTTTTGAGTTCTCATTCTTAGTCGGCTGAAAGCCAAGGCTACTTAGGTTCTGTCATTTGACCTCCCTAGTGTGAGCACTGCTCGGGGTCTAATTGAGACCCTTGTGAGCTCTGACGCACTAGGATTTGGTCCTTAGTCATTCCTTGAATGTCCTCTATTAACCTCCCTAGTGTGAGCACTGCCCTAGTTTCTTGAAGCCCTTGGGAACTTTGACACGTTAGGGTCCTAGTTCCTTCCTAATTGCTCAACTCTGCCTTTTTAACTACTGGTTGAATCAATTGGTTTTTGGCTGCTTTACATGAATGAATATTTGACTTCTGGACTGTTGTAAAACTGTATGGGTATGAGAATGAAGGCCTGGCCAGGCCGGGTATATTTTTGGGCATGTCTTAGGCTCACTATATCTATTCTGTAATTCTGCAATTTACTTCATTCATTGGGCTAGTAATAATGTTGTAATAACAATTGGGGTGTTAGTAAAATTGGGAAAAAGGATTTATTTTACACTTGCATTGAAATGGGTAGAAATCCTGCCTATTGGTGTTTTACTTTGCTCAAATATGTGTTGCTATTTTGTGTGTTAGATGACCTGCCTATAGGTGTTTACTTAGCATATGTTCTGCTGCTGTGTGTGTTAGATAACCTGCCTATATTTTTTTAATCCGTCTAACATATTATGTTTCTACATGTTAGATATCATGCCTGTAGGAAATTAAATGACCAACGTCTCAATGTGAGCTATAGAATTTATTAATTCATGTGCCACCTAATCTACAATTTAGAAATCATGCATATAGGGTTAATTGGTTAATATGTTGTTGTTCACTTAATAAACATTCCTATAGGATCTAAAATCAGTCTTAATTATCGATTATAGAAATCATGTCTATAGGGTCTGAAAGTAGTCTTAACCATTGATTATTCTGCTCGCTTCATTTAAGTGCTAATGTTGAACTCTCAACACTTTGTCATTGCCACTATTAGAAAGCATGACTATAGGATCCAACTAAGCAATTATGAATATTCTCATGTGGTTACCATCGTCAATTACTGCATAAATCACCTAGATATCACACCTATAGGTTTAACCTCTTATATTCTATAATTAGTAGGCAACTACGTAGTCACTTAGAAATCATATTTAAAAATGGTACATCCCGTATGAAACTGTCTGCATATTAAAATCTAGAATCACATAGAGCTCATGTATATAGGATTTAATGACTTTAACTTGTCTAAAATCTGCAACTGTCAAACGCCAATTTGTTTGCGTGCATTTGTTGTCTAAGTGCGGATGCTAACTTGAGCCCTTATTTGATTTTACATGAAAGTCCAACTTGTTTTGTATGTTTCCTAGTTTTATCATTTTTGAGCAACCTAAGTTAATTCTAGAACCACCCAAGATAGAGGTCCAAACGCCTCCTGGACTATAGGCAAGTGATGGGTAGTGCACGCATAAGGTACAATTTAGAATCAATTAGTGCGCTTTAGGTAAACAACTTAAAGATAGTAATTGAGTAGCAAGAGATTATAGTTTGTGCATGCTGAATAATACGAGTAACACCCCACCTCGAGGGAGTTACGAAGTATTATTTATGTTGCACGGGGTGATCCTTTAGGCTAAAAAAATTAGGACCCGCCACCTTGCCTAAAAATCAATTATTTTATTTTATTTGCCCAATTTTATCTTTCCTCTTTATTTGGACTAATTCATATAATTTGAGTTTGACCAGGACCCACAGTTGTGGACCTCAAGGAGTGCCTAATACCTTCTCCTCCAGGTAATCTAAGCCCTTACCCGATATTTGGTGATGCAGACTGGTTAAACTTGAGTTATTTGCAAATAGGTGCCCTAATGCACCTCAAACCCTTTAGGTGGAGACTCTCTTTTTTAACCCCCTCCTCCTTAAAATATTTGTCACGTGTCGAAACCCGATTTCGAGAGAAAAGGGGCGCGACACTCTTCTTACTTTGAAATAAAAAAACAGCACATTGTTGCTTTATCTTCCGCTGAGGTTGAATACATGTCCATGAGACGGGTGGTAGCTGAACTTGCCTGGCTCACCAGGTTAGTAAATGAACTTTCTGTCACCTCCATTGTTCCAGTTCCTATCCACTATGATAGCCAGCCTGCCATTTATATTGCCCGGAATCCTGTTTTCCATGAGCACACCAAACACATGGAGTTGGATTGCCACTTCGTTCGTGAAAAACTTCATGATGGGCTTATCTCCCTATCTTATGTCCCTAGAAAATTGCAGTTGGCGGACATGCTTACCAAACCTCTTCCTGGTGTTATTCACACGTTTATCTTGGACAAGTTGGGTGTGGCGAACCACCCTCCAACTTGAGGAGTAGTGTTGGAGTTATATTATGGCCTTTTGACTATTTCTGTAAGTAGCTAATTATTTTTATTGCCTAATCTTCTTTTTTTTTTTTATAATTGGTTGGACCTATATTTATGTGGACTTGTATATAAATTATTTGTGGTTCCACTTGGAGACAAAGTTGCCTATTTTTACACAGAAACATTTCTCGTCTCTTTCTTGAACCTTCTCTGTCTTCTTCTTCATTGAGTTTGTGCTTATTTAAACAATTTCAACATAAAGGAGGAGTCCTTGTTTCATAGTAGTTCTTTTTCTACCCTACCATGTCATCTAAAGAGTATGTGTACAGGACAATGGTTGATTTGCATTAAACATTATGGGTGCTTAAGCACCCATAATTTTTTAGTAGAAAATCCAGTTAAAGAATGTTGAGCACTCAGAACCTAAAAATTCTAGGTCTACCTCTCTATAGATAAGTCTCTTGTTTACCCTCAAATTTGGATAACAATTAAACTTATATTGTGGTTTTAAGGATATGTGATTTAATCCAATACCAATTGATAAATAAGGAACTAAACAGATGAATTAGATAATAAAATAAATCAAACCAGTATGTAAGCAAAGCCTCGACCTCGATTTGGGATATTCTCGAGGTGGAATAGTAAGAACAGTAAATGGCAAAGCAACTCTGATGAACAGTAAATGAAATAGCAAGATAGTAAGGGAGTGTATGTATTTTTCTTAGTGAATAATGATGGTTACAAATGAATGAGATTCCTCTTTATATAATAGAGAAGACCTAAATAAGGTACACTTCTAATTATAGTAGGAAATCATATTAATAAATGATTAACCGCCGTAGATCGATCCATTCCGAGATTCACGCTACAATCCTCAACCTGTCGCGGATATCTAGCCCTTTCCATTATCAAGACATACCGATGTTACTTCGGAGTCTGTCTCTTTCTGGCCTCGATTATTGATGTCGACCTTGGTCTGAAAAGAGGCTTTGATTTCGGACTCGACGTCCTTCATAGGACCTCGAGTGTTGATGTTGACTTTCCTTAGGACTAAGTCCCCGACTCTAAAGTGACGAAGGTTGGTTCTTCTATTATATTATCTCTCGATGCGTTTTTTTTTTGCAGCCATCCGAACGAGGGCGGCTTCTCGTTTCTCATCCAATAGTTTGAGGCTAGTATTCATAGCCTTGTGATTTGATTCTTCCGTTGTGTGTAGAAATCTGGCATTGGGTTCCCCGAGTTCGACTTGAATCAAGGCTTCGGAGCCATATACTAAGGAGAATGGGGTTGCCCCCATACTGGACTTTGACGTTGTTCGATATGCCTAAAGGACTTCGGGTAGCATTTCTCTCCATTTTCTCTTGGCTTTGTTCAACCTTTTCTTTAGGTTCTGAATAAAAGTTTTGTTCGTTGACTCGGCATGTCCATTCCCACTTTGATGATACGTTGTTGATAAGATCCTTTATATTTTATGTTCTTCGAGAAACTTTGTTACCTTGCTGCCGATGAATTGCTTTACATTGTCGCATACAATTTCGGCAGGTATCCCGAATCGGCATATGATGTGATCCCAGATGAAGTCTATAACTTCTTTTTCTATAACTTTCTCGAACGCCTCTGCTTCCACCCATTTAGAGAAGTAGTCAGTCGTAAACAATATAAATTTAGATTTACCCAGAACCGGTGGCAGTGGTACGACGATATCCATCCCCCATTTCATGAATGGCCATGGGAATAGGACCAAATGAAGTTGTTCTCCGGGCTGGTGGATCATTGGCGCATGCCCTTGGCACTTATTACATTTTCGAACAAACTTTTTAGTGTCTTTTTCCATACTATCCCAATAGCACCCTGCTATGACGATTTTGCGAACTAGTGATTCAACACCTGAGTGGTTCCCACAAGTACCTTCATGTACTTCTCGTAGAACATAATCACGATCACCTAGTCCCAAACATTGTCGAACTTCCTTTTGTATAATGTTCCGTCTTCAGCCAACGTGAATCAAGCAGCTTTGGTTCGTAGGGCCCTCGATTCTTTAGTGTCCGATGGGTGCTTTCCGTTTTCAAGTATTCAATATATTTATTCCTCCAATCCCATGTTAATCTAGTGGAGTTTATCTAGGCGTGAACTTCTTCGACCACGGATCTCGAGAGTTGGACGACATTCCTCGAGCTAATATCGTCCTCCTCAACTGATGACCCTAAATTTGTAAGAGCATCGATTTCGCTGTTCTTCTCTCGAGGTACGTGTTGCAAAGTCCATTCTTTGAAATGGTGCAAAGTCACCTGCAACTTTTCCAAATACCTTTGCATTCTATCATCTCGAACCTCGAAGATTTTGTTAACTTAGTTTGCTACCAGCAAGGATTCACAGTTGGCTTCAATGACTTCCGCTTCCAAGCTTTTATCTAGTTCGAGACCTGCAAAAATCATGGCCTCATACTCGGCCTCATTGTTACTCAACTTAGAAGTTTTGATGGACTGTCTAATAGTGTTGCCCATGGGCGACTTCAAAATGATGCCTAGCCCGGACTCCTTCACATTCGAAGCGCCGTCTGTGAAAAGGGTCCACACCCTCAATAATGTACCCAATTTTAACAAGAGTTCCTTTTCGACTTCGGGTATGATGGTTGGCATGAAATCAGCCATGAAGTCTACTAAAATTTGAGACTTGATGGCCATTCGGGGTTGATATTCGATATCGTACCCACTGAGTTCGACAACCCATTTGGCCAATCGGCCTGATAATTCGGGCTTATGCAAAACATTACGAAGCGGGTAAGTGGTTAATACACATATGGGGTGACATTAAAAATATGGTTTTAGCTTCCTAGAGGCGCTTATCAATGCAAGTTCCAATTTCTCTAAGTGTAGATATCTAGTTTCTGCTTCTCATAGGGTTCGACTCACATAATAAATAGGAAATTGCGTACCTTGCTCTTCTCGAACCAGGACACTACTTACCGCGATTTCTGAGACTGCCAAGTACAAGTAGAGTTTTTCATCTGCCTTTGGATTATGAAGCAATGGTGGGCTAGAGAGGTATCACTTCAGGTCCTCTAACACCTGTTGGCATTCCGGGGTCCAGGCGAAGTCGTTCTTCTTTTTTAGAAGAGAGAAGAATCTATGACTTCTATCCGAAGATCTCGAGATGAATCGGCCTAAGGCAGCTATCTGCCCTGTCAACCATTGCATGACTTTAATGTTGTCCACAACAGTAATGTCTTCGATGGCCTTGATTTTATCGGGGTTGATCTCGATTCCTCGATTCGACACCATGAAGCCAAGGAACTTTCCTGAAGCGACCCCGAAAGCACATTTCTCGGGGTTGAGCTTCATATTGTATTTCCTCAGTATCTTGAACGTTTCCTTCAAATGTGTCAAATAGTCCTCTGCGCGCAGGGATTTAACTAGCATGTCATCAATATAAACTTCCATCGACTTACCTATTTGTTCTTCGAACATTTTATTTACTAGGTGTTGGTAAGTAGCTCCTGCATTTTTTAGCCCGAAGGGCATTACATTATAACAATATGTTCCATACTTGGTGATAAATGAAGTCTTTTCTTGGTCTTCCAGGTTCATTTGAATTTGATTGTACCCGGAATAGGCATCGAGAAAGCTAAGGATCTCGTGGCCGGCCGTGGCTTCGATCATATGATCGATGTTAGGCAATGGAAAAGAATCTTTGGGGCATGACTTGTTTAAATCCTTATAATCTACACACATCCTAAGTTTGTTCCATTTTTTAGGAACTACGACTACATTGGCTGACCAATCGAGATATTTCACCTCCCGAATGGACCCTATTTTAAGAAGTTTAGTTACCTCGTCCTTTATGCGTGCTTTACCTCGAACTGGGGTCTTCTCTTTTGTTTCACCGGTATGAACTTTGGGTCCAGGCTTAGTCGATGTGTTTTTATATCCGGTGGGATCCCTATCATGTCTAAGTGGGACCAAGCAAAACAATCTATGTTATCAATAAGAAATTGAATAAGTTTTTTCCTGAGTTCAGGGATTAACCATGTTCCCAGGTATACCTTTCGCTCGGGAAGGTACTCGATCAATATAACTTGTTCCAACTCTTCGACCGTCGATTTGGTAGCGTTGGAATCTTCGAGAACAACAAAAGTTCGAGGAGTCAAAAAATGTTCCTCTTCTTCTTCCATTTCCTTCTTCTCCGTTTTGGTCGAGGTCGGTGGCGGTGATTGCTATTTGGTTTCTTTTTTACCTTTGATGCTCGATCCCTCTGATGTCGATACCTGTATTACCTCATCGATCGCAAACATTTCTTTTGTATCATGCTGTTCCCCGTACACTATTCTTACCCCGTCCGACATCGCGAATTTCATCATGTGGCGAATTTCTTTTCTTTTGAATGGTTCCGGCCACATTTACCGGTAGGATAATCTCCCCTTTAGTTGTCTCATTGGCCATATTGAAGCCGTTCAAGACCCGAGCTACGGGCACGATTTGATCCTGTAGGCCGAGCTGCTCCACGACCCTTGATCGGATGATATTTTTCGAGCTACGTGGATCCATTAAAACATGCTTAACTTGAACTTTATTTAATAAAATAGAAATTACCAGAGCGTCGTTGTGAGGCTGAGAAATTCCTTCTTCTTCCTCGTCGTTGAATGATACGGTGCCTTCTGGCGCATAATCTCGGATCCATTTTTCCCTAGTAATTGATACCTTAGTGCGTTTGAACACGGGCCCTTGTGGGATATCGACCCCTCCGACGATCATATGAATTACATGTTGCGGCTCCTCCTATTTATTTTTTCTGTTGGCGTCCCTTTCCCTGAAATGATTCTTGGCTCGATAATTTAGGAATTCTCGAAGGTGGGCCTCATTGAATAAACGGGCTACCTCCTCTCTTAATTGTCTACAATCCTCGGTCATGTGACCATGCGTTCCATGATATTTACACATCAAATTGGGGTTTCTTTGGGAAGAATCGGTCTGTATGGGCCTGGGCCATTTGGTATCTTTTATTCTTCCAATCGCCGATACAATGCTCGATGCATCGACACTAAAATTATATTCCGACAATCGAGGTGCCTTTGTAGGATCGATGTATTTGTCAAAACCACTATTTCTCATAAGTTCCCGAGAATTCTGTCCCAGATCACTTTTTCAATCGTTCCGGGCGGAATTGCTTCCTGGGCCACTGTTCCTGCGTTCTGCGGTGTACGGTTGATATCGGTATTTGTTCGACCTTGGATCCCTGTCGATGTCCCTCTGATTTTTAACTGCTGACCTGTTTGGATGCACTAAACCGGAAGGAGCTCATAATTTGTCATCCTCGACCCTGATCTTCGATTGGTATCGATTGTGTACATCTGCCCAAGTCACAGCCAGATACTCGATCAAATTTTGCTTCAGCTGGCGTGATTCTATCAAACTTCGTTCATTCAATCCCTGAGTGAAAGCTTGAATGGCCCAATCATCTGTGACTGGTGGAAACTCCATGCATCCATTTGAAATCGGGATACGAATTCCCTCTGCATTTCATTATCCCTCTGCCTTACTTTGAAAAGGTTTGATTTCCTTGTCGCAACCTTTATGGCTCTGGCATGTGACTTTACGCAAGAGTCTGCTAACATGGCAAATGAGTCAATGGAATTCGGCGGTAGATTGTGGTACCAAATCATTGCTCCCTTCGATAGGGATTCCTCACACTTCTTCAATAAAACAGATTCGATCTCATCATCTTCCAAATCATTACCCTTGATGGCGCATGTGTAGGAGGTGACATGCTCGTTGGGGTTCGTGGTCCCATTATATTTAGGTATATCCGGCATATGAAACTTATTGGAATGGGCTTTGGAGCCGCACTCGGAGGAAACGACTTTTGTACAAACTTCTTTGGATCCATCCCTTTCAAGATTGGTGGTGCCCCCGGTATCTGATCAACTCGGGAGTTGTACGTCTCCATTTTTTTATCATTAGCTTCGATTTTCTTCTCTCCTGACTCAATTCTTTTGGTGAGCTCCTCGAGCATTTTCATTATCGCAGGATCGGTCCCTATTCATTACCATTCGACCTCTCTGGCACTAACTTGGTACGACGAGTGGTTTCTGGCTCGACCTCACTCGGAGTTCTATGTTGATTTTGTAGCTGAGCAATAGCGGCTTGTTGAGCCTGTAGCATCCCGAATATTACTTGGAGACTGACTCCTCTGTCTCCTTTTCCCTATGTACCTTGTCCACCAGATCGGCCTTCTCTGCGTAGACTCTCTTTGGGGTCCGCGCCTAGGTCCGCATTTAAAGCAACGTACGAACTGACATCGACTCGATTGGTAACTGGTGCTCCCCCGAGATTAGCCTGTGGCACCTCGACTCCTAGAGCGATTACATTATCGTTTTCCCTGTGAAACCCGAGTCCATTGTCACCATGTGTGGGTGCGTAATTGTGAGTTTGACATGTTTTAACCTGAAAGCAAAGATACTTGACAAGAACAAGCGTAAAGTAGTGTGCGTTATTAGAATTAGCACTTATTATCCTTAGTCCCACGGTAGGCCCAAACTGTTTACCCTCAAATTCGGATAACAATCAAACTTATATTGTGGTTTTAAGAATATGTGATTTAATCCAATACCAATTGATAAATAAGGAATTAAACAGATGAATTAGACAATAAAATAAATCAAACCAGTATGTAACCAAAGCCTCGACCTCGATTTGGGATATTCTCGAGGTGGAATAGTAAGAACAGTGAATGACAAAGCAACTCTGATGAACAGTAAATGAAATAGCAAGATAGCAAGGGAGTGTATGTATTTTTCTCAGTGAATAATAATGGCTACAAATGAATGGGATTTCTCTTTATATAATAGAGGAGTCCTAAATAAGGTACACTTCTAATTATAGTATGAAATCATATTAACAACTGATTAACCGCCGTAGATCGATGCGTTCCGAGATTCACGCCACGATCCTCGACATGTTGCGGATATCTCGCCCTTTCCATTATCAAGCTATACCGATGTTACTTCGGAGTCTGTCTCTTTCTGGCCTCGATTATTGATGTCGACCTTGGTCTGAAAAGAGGCTTCGATTTCGAACTCGACGACCTACCTCTTTGACGTGACATTCTTATCTCGATCAAAGAATAAAATCGGGCAGCTCCGATTTCTACCGTATACATCTTTAAATGTAGCACATTACATGCTATAATAGGTATATGTTACCTGATAGCGTCAAATTTATCTAGTTTAACAGAGTCTAATATTACTTAAACTCGTTGCAATATATGTCACAGATTGTATAAGGATGAGCTCTTCGTCCTGCATATCACACAATGAGGTAAGGACAAAAATCCACCTCCATTTATCATGGTGTACACCTTTGAACCAATATACAGGTTGTGGTTTGACCAAACTCCCACTAACTATTGGTGGCTTCTGATTAAAAGAGGATAACTACAAAATTTTAGTGACCTAAATAAACAACAAATACAATCATCAAACCAAACCATGACTTGTTCTTGATAGAGAACACCAGGTCTTCCATTAATATTTGGTATAACAAATTAGGATTCCTCCACGTGAATAGGAAAACATAGAATATTATTTGTTTACACATTGCTTCAGTAGATGCTAAAGTCTTTTCACACACAATACGTCCTACTACTAATAATGAAACAGCAATACTCATCGTAACATTATTAAGCTGCTTAATTAATTATACATAAGTAATTAATTCCCTAATTAAGGAGCACATGCTTGTTTAGTGACTGCAGCCATTTGCTCCCTTCGAATTCCAGCATTGCACATGTTAGCAAAAGCACGAACGTGTTTCCTGCCGTACGGTGTTAACGTTCCACAGTGTGACTCAAATATCTTCACCTGTATGTACACACAACATCAAACTATATATCTTCCATTTCTTTTTGGTTTTAGCATATGATAACTAGAAAGCATTTAATTCAAAAACTTAAACCTCTGTTTAACATTCCAGCCCCCGCTTCACGCAACACACACGCACATAAACAACAATTGCATTGTGAGAATTCATCATAAATTTATTAAGTTCTTATTTAATATTTAATTAATTTATCATGAAGAACGAGCTAAGTGTTCTTACAAAGGACTTAAGGCAGTCCCAGTCATCAACAAGGGGTTGTCCAGAAGGCCGAACAGTCTTCAGAACCTCGGGATCTTTCTCAACTCCAAACAGAACTTCTCCAATATGTCTCACATGGTTGTCTACATGTTCGCTCTGTGATACAACTTCACTTAATTGCCTCTGAGCTTCAGTTTTTTTAGCAGAGCCTTCAGGAGCAGACCGGAACTGTCATAATTGTACCTGATGAGTTGTATTCTGTTTTGATGTTTTAACAAACTTTTATGTGAAGGACCAGTTTGAGAACCTTATACAACATCACAAGCTATCTATGCCTCAAGGAATTACAGATTATACAATGCTGAATGAGAACGGACCAACTAAGGGACCTGATCCCTTAGCGGACTCACAGAATAAAGTACATGCCAACTTAACAGCTGTAAAAAGCTGTGACAGAAAAGGTGACTGTCTGCTACTGTTCACGCTACAGTGTAGCAACAGTGCAACAGTCACTTCCTAGTGGTTGAGCCGTGTACCTTTAAGATTTTGGACATCTTTCTTGGAATGTTCAATGTTTGGTAATATCTTGAAGCAAGAAGAACAACATACTCACTTGAGCAATTACTAAGCATATTCAAGCATTAAGTGTTCTCAAGTATTAAAGACTCAAGGGCTTCAAGAGCAAGAAGACAACTCCACTAAGACCTCACACGTGGTTATCAAGCAATGTTAATGTTCTTAGTTGAGTTGTAATCTTGTATCTTATTTTTCATTGTATCCTACTAAGCTTTGTAGAAGCAACTAGTTAGGAACTTTTTAACCTTTCATCTTCCAAACTTGTGTGTGACTAAAGCTAGTCATGAGTCAAAGTCTTTGTAACTAGGTTGTGACAAAGTGGCTTGTAATAAGTATTACAAGTTAGAGTATTGAAGTCTTTGTATGAAAGTCATTACAAAGTGGCTTGTAATATTTTAGATTACAAGTTAGTAAAGTTGAAATCCTATAAGTGTAGGTCGTGGTTTTTGTCCCCTTGAGCGGGATTTTTTCACGTAAAATCCTTTGCCTCTTTACTCTTTGTTTCTAGCACGTAGTTCTGTGGGAACTAGTAGAGGACCTGGTCACTCTATTGGTTGGTGGACGCTTAGTTTATATCAATTGGTATCAGAGCAGGTTCTTTCGGAAAGGTTAACACCTAGAAAGGATCTCAAATGGCTGCTCCACGAAATTTCGAGGAAGGTCAGTCAACCTACGGACCCCCAAGATTCAACGGACAATACTACAGTTGGTGGAAACAAGAATGCACGATTTTATCACGGCTGAAGACTCCGAGCTTTGGGACATTATTTGTGATGGCCCTCATGTGCCATTAAAAAATCTTGGGGAAGCAGGTGCTCTAATACCAAAAACCAAAAAGGAGTACGATGAGGTAGATCGAAAAGCTGTGGAAAAGATCTCTCGCGCAAAGAAATTCTTGTTTGTGGTATTGGGCCTGACGAATATAACAGGATATCTGCCTGTCAGTCAGCTAAGGAAATCTGGGATGCCCTGCAGATGGCACACGAAGGAACACCACAAGTAAAGCAGTCCAAGATAGACATGCTCACTACAGAATATGAACTGTTCAAGATGAGGGAAAATGAGTCCATACATGACATGCATACCAGGTTAACCTCTATGATCAATGAACTTCATTCTCTAGGTGAAGTTATTCCCAGAAATAAACTCGTGTGAAAAATCTTAAGTGTTCTGCCAAGTTCTTGAGAAAGTAAGGTGAACGCTATCACAGAAGCAAAAGATCTGCAGACCTTAACTATGGATGAGTTGATAGGTAATCTGAAGACATATGAGATGAAGAAAAAGAAGGACATTAAGAGAAGAGAGTCTAAGAAGGAGAAGAACCTGGTTCTTCAGGCAGAAAAATGTGAGTCAAGTGAAGAAGATCACGACATGGTCTATCTCACCAAGAGATTCCAAAAAATGGTGCGAAGGAATGGTGGGATACCTAGAAGAAGGAGCTCAAGCAAGCCCAGGAATCATGATCTATGTCATAAATGTGGCAAGCCTGGACACTTCATCAAGGACTGCCCGGTCTTGAAACAGGACAGCTACAAATACAACACAGACAAGGTTGCAAAGAGAAACCAGGTTCCAGAAAAGAGATTCAGTAGAAAAAGTGCAGCTGACAATGTTGTGAGACAAGCTCTTGCTGCTTGGGGAGACTCATCCAGTGAATCAGAAGAGGAACCTGAAGTAGAGAATAGCTCCATGATGGCTATTGAAGGCAAGGGTAAGGAGTATGACTCGTTGTTTGCTCTCATGGCTCAATCCGACGAAGAAGATGATATCGATGAGCTAAATTTCAGGGATGTTCAGAGAAATCTGAGATCCTACTCTCCTAAAAAACTAAAGTCCTTGTCGAATGTTCTCATTGATACCTATTCACTGACTCTAGAGCTAGGAGAAGCTGAACAGACCAGAGATGACCTAGTCGTGTGTGTGGTTGACCTGAAAGAAACCGTAGGAGACCTTGAAAAAGAAAATGAGACTCTAAGGTGAAAAATTAACGATGTTGAGAACGAAAGAGATGACCTAATGGTAGTAGTTGTGGACTTTAAGGATACCATAAAAGGTCTTGAAGAGAAAAAGGAAGAAATAGAGAAGAAAAATAGGGAGTCAGAAAATGAGAGAGATGATCTTCTAGTAGTAATCACTGACTTAGAAGAAACTATTCAGGGACTAAGATTAGAACCTGGTTCATCCAGTATAGATAAAGGGAAGGAAATATCTAGTGAAAAATATGTCAAGCTTGAAAAAGAACTGAATGAGGTAAAAAATAGTCTATGCAGTGAGGTTGAGAAAAACAAAGAGTTGCAAGAAGAAGTGAGAAAACTAACATCTGATCTTAAGAAATATTTGAATTGGACTTGGTCCATAGACATTGTCACTGCTATGTACTCTAACAACTCTGGGAACAAGCAGGGGATTGGGTTTCAAAAGGAGAAAACTCCCTACAACCCTCACAGCAAGTATGTTACAGTCCCTGACAATTGGCTTTGTACCCATTGTGGGAACAATGGACACTACAAGGAAAGCTGTCTAGTCAGGGACCAATCAGTCCAGAAAAATTAAATGTTTGCAGGCAGGAGAAAGCCTGATCAGGGACCAGGTCCCAGCAAAAAACAAAAAATCCTGCCAGCATGGACTAGAAAAGTTCTCATTCACCCATTTCCAAATTACAAGGGACCCAAGCTTGTTTGGGTTCCTAAGTCTGATCATTGGTTTGTGTGTGCAGGGATCAGTGAGGGAAAGCGGGCTACAGTGGATTATGGACAGTGGATGCTCAAAGCATATGACTGGAAATAGCATGGATTTTCTCTCATTGAAGGCCCTGCAAGGAGGGGATGTATCCTTTGGAAATGGGAAGAAGGGGTACATCCTAGGCGTAGGAAGAGTTGGAAGATCTCTGGAACACTCAATTAAAAATGTTTACTATGTGAATGGCTTGAAATATAGCCTCTTGAGTGTTTCACAAATTTGTGATAAAGGAAACCAGGTGGAATTCTTGTCAAAAACATGCATAGTTACTAGTTTAGTAACTGGAGAGGTGGTGTTGATAGCCAAGAGATACAAAAAACATCTACGTTGCTGATTTCAAATCTCTGGAAGCAGGTGGGGTGAACTTCCTAAAGGCAGTTGAAGATGATGCTGAGCTTTGGCACAGAAGACAGCTTTGGCACAGAAGACTAGGACATGCCAGCTTTTCTCTGTTGAACAAGCTGATAAAGAAGGACCTGGTTCGTGGTCTGCCAAATTCAAGGTTCAAGGATCACAAAGTATGTGATGCCTGTGCAAGAGGGAAACATGTGAAATCATCTTTTAAATCAAAGAAAGATGTTAGCACATCCAGACCTCTTGAACTCATCCACATGGATCTATGTGGACCAATGAGAATTCCAAGTAGGGGTGGAAAGTAATACATCTTTGTGATTGTGGATGACTTCTCTAGATTCACTTGGACATTATTTCTTCGCTCGAAAGATGAAACATTTGAGGTATTTCTGGCCTTTGTCAAGAAAATTCAAGTGAAGACGAACATGAAAGTGGCATGCATCAGGTCTAATCATGGAACGGAGTTTGATAATGCAAGATTTGATGAATTTTCTAATGAAAATGGAATCACACACAATTTTTCAGCTCCAAGGACTCCCCAACAAAATGGTGTTGTGGAACGAAAGAACAGGACTCTGGAGGACATGGCTCGAACAATGCTAATAGACAGTGGGATTGCAAAAAACTTCTGGGCTGAGGCAATCAATACTGCCTGCTACTTGGTGAACAGGTGCATGATCAGGTCCTTCCTGAACAAGACCCCATATGAACTGCTCAATGGAAGAAAGCCCAAGGTGACCCATCTAAGGGATTTTGGCTGCAAATGTTATGTTCTAAACAACGGGAAGGATCAACTGGGAAAGTTCGATGCCAAGAGTGATGAAGGAATTTTTCTGGGATATTCCTCTCAAAGCAAGGCGTTCAAAGTGTATAAAAAAGGACTAAATGTGTGGAGGAGAGTGTTCATGTCCTCTTCAATGAAACCCCCTTTTCAAACAAGGACAACGATGGTGATGACCAAGAAAATGAACCCCTCTTGGTTCTAGGGGAAATATCTGATGTGTTAAATGGCAAGGCTGATATGATGAGTCAAGCAAAGGAGACAGTGAAAGGCAACTCAACCTCTTCCTCAGGACCTCTGGAGGAACCTGGTACTCCTATCTCTCCCATAGAAGCTGAGGAAAGGGTTGGAGATGTAGTGGATAGCACTCCTCAGATTGCAGATCAGGAGTCACAAGGAAGCCCAACTAACACACCAAGCACTTCCACTAATCATTCTCAAGTTCCAAACTGGAAACATAAAAGCTCTCACCCTCTTGATAACATTACCCCTCTTGATTCCGAAATTCAAACTAGATAAAAAACTAGAAACTCCTTAGCTTTCTTAGCCTTCTTGTCCCAAATTGAACCCAAGAATGTCAAGGAAGCCCTAAAAGATGCTGAATGAATCGTGGCTATGCAAGAAGAACTTCATCAATTTGAGAGAAACAAAGTGTGGCATTTGGTACCTCGTCCCTCAAACAGAACCATCATAGGGACCAGGTGGGTGTTCTGGAACAAGCTGGATGAAAACGGGAAAACAACCAGGAACAAATCAAGGTTGGTAGTCCAAGGCTACAATCAAGAAGAATGGATTGATTATGATGAAACCTTCGCTCCAGTTGCTTGTATGGAAGCCATTCGAATTCTTATAGCCTTTGCATCTCATATGGAATTCACCTTATTCCAAATGGATGTGAAAAGCGCATTCTTAAATGGCTATCTCAAGGAAGAAGTGTATGTCAAGCAACCCCCTTGATTTGAAAATCATATCCACCCAGAACATGTATTCAAACTCGACAAGGACTTGTATGGATTGAAGCAAGTTCCTAGAGCTTGGTATGAGCGGTGTCAAAGTTCTTTCTAGACAACGGGTTCACACGAGGAAAGATAGACAACACTCTCTTCCTAAAGAAGCGAGGAAGGAACCTTCTCATTGTCCAGGTCTATGTCGATGTCATTATATTTGGAGCCACTGCAGATTCCTTATGCAAGGAGTTTGTAACACTAATGGGAAGTGAGTTCGAGATGAGCATGATGGGGGACCTGAACTTCTTTCTGGGTCTCCAAGTCAAACAGTCTGTCAATGGCACTTGCATCAACCAGCAGAAATACATCAAGGAACTGCTCAAAAGGTTTGACATGGAGGATTCTAAGGTAATTGACACACCCATTGCAGTGGCTACCAAACTTGACATGGATGATGCTGGCACTCCTGTGAATCAAACTATGTGTAGAGGGATCCTTGGTTCACTTCTTTACCTCACAGCTAGCAGACCAGATATAGTCTTTAGTGTAGGACTATGTGCATGATTTCAATCTAATCCCAAGGAGTCACATCTGAAAGCAGCTAAGAGGATCCTGCGCTACCTCAAAGGCACACAGGACCTGGTCCTTTACTATCCTTCAGGTGACAATCTTAATCTTATTGGTTATGCTGACGCTGACTATGCAGGTTATCTAGTAGATAGGAAAAGCACTTCAGGGATGGCTCATTTTCTTGGTTCATGCTTAATCTCATGGGGCACAAGAAAGTAGAACTCGATGGCATTATCCACAGCTGAAGCTGAATATGTTGCAGCTACCTATTGCTGTGCTCAACTGCTATGGATCAAGCAACAATTGGAGGATTTTTGTGTTTTCATTGACAACATTCCACTCCTATGTGAGAACACAAGTGCACTCAATATGGCAAAGAATCATGTTCAACACAAAAGAACCAAGCACATTGATGCGAGACATCACTTTCTCAGAGACAATGTTGAAAAGGGTCATATCAGCATGAGGTCTTGTTGCACAGAAGATCAAATTGCAGACATCTTCACCAAAGCACTTGGAAGAGAACACTTTGAGAAGAACAGACTGGCTCTGGGTATGCTGAGACCCAATTAGGAACCTGGTTCTCCCATGGCTTTGAATGTCTTACTCAGGTTAAGAGGGTAAGGTGTTTTCCTAATAAAGTCTAACTCACTTCAATACCGTTGCAGGTAGACACGCATGGTGATTACAGAATTTAATGAAGTGGCACTGTAGGCCATGGAATGACTGAGGTTTCTCTTTTCTAAATAAAACATGTATGGGACTTGGTTCCTATATGCCAGGTTAGTAGCTATATGTTTTCTCTCCCTCTTTCTCTAAAAGTAACTACATTAATTACTTCTGCCACTATTCTCTACCTCTCTCCACCTTTGCACAGACACATCAATCACTTCAGTCCTTCCACCTTTCAACACCCTTACACATTTTCCAACTCTTCAAATCGTCACTTGGACCAGTTTCCCTTCTCCCTCTATCTACACAACTCTTCACTTCTCACCATTTAATTCACTCCCACTTCTCTGAACCCAAAAGCTCCATTCTCACCTACTTCTTTCCCTCTTTGCTCACTATGATTAACAATGGCGTCTCAAGAGGAAATCGTTCCCTTCTCCACTGCTACCGACCTCAACATCACCCCTGATGAGGGCCAAGTTTCCTCATCATCCAAGGAAACCCTCTCTGCTCCTAAACCATCTCAGAAAACCCTCTCTTCTCCCCTAGTACCAGAATCACCTCAGGAAACCTTAGTCCTTGAAGCTTCTTCTCCTCGATCAGAACCATCTCCATCCTCGCCCAAAAAACCAACCCCTATAGTTGCTACTCCACCTCCATCTCCCTCTGTACCACTATCTGAGCCAACCATCCCTGAAACCTCTCTCATCTCTGAAGTCTCTGAGGAGATTCTGAGTCAGTATACGGACCCCTCCTCTCTCATATCTCAAAACCCCTTGGAATCCGCTGACAAAGAGGCAGCAGAAAACATCATTGTCTTATCTTTCGAAAGAACTCCTGAAAATCCTCGCACTCCTCCCGAGACTCAAGGAGCCTCTCCGTCTGCTCCTGAAGATGCTGGCACCATGGTCCTTTTCGAGTTCACTCAGCATGCGACTCCACCCTCAAAAGCTAATGAGGGACCTAGTTCACCACCCTCCCAGTCTCCAAAAGAGCAATTATTTTACACTCCTCCTCTCGAGTCTATTTCTACTCTCTATGCTCCTGTGGATGACGATGATGATATGGTGCTCAGTGCACGATTTAAAGTGCGTCATGGGCTCAGCATTTCCGCTCCCTCTGTGAAGCGTCTCTTTACTAGACTTCAGAAGAAAGAGGTTGTGGATAAGGCTCTTGAGAAAAGCATGAAGTGTAACAAGCCTAAAAGGAGGCGTCTAGTAAAGGATGGTCAGTTTGCAGTAGAGAAACATATTCCAGTGGTGGAGGTTGAAGAGGAACCTGCTGAGGAACTTAGTTCCTTAGTAAAAAGGAAAACGATTGTGGCTAGGAAGAGTGTAAAGCCATCACCCTCGATGATGAAGGAGAAAGTGAAGAAGAAAGATGTTGGAGAGGTTAGTGGACCTAAATCTGCCAGTTCAAAAGAAATATCAGCCAAAGGGTCAGGTAAACGTAAGCAAGAAGAAAAAGCAGAACCAGCAAGGGAACCTAGTTCTATGCAGGCTGCTACGTGGAAGGAAAATGTTAAGCTACAAGCAGTGCTGCTGGGACGCACTTTGACCCTGACATCCTTGATTTTCTAAGCATGAGTCAACTCATGGCTATGCTTGAGTTTAAAAAATGGGACCATCTCTTGAATGTTAGTCGGGCCAAATGTTATGAGAATGCTGTGAGAGAGTTCTACAGTACCTTCTTCTCCCCGGCTGAGTGCCATGTGTGTGTGTTAGTAGAAGGGGTGGATATCGTGTTTGATGATGCTCTGCTGGGTATAATCCTAGGGATTCCATCAGAGGGTTTGTCTTCAGTCGATCCAAAGAAGGATGCCTGCAGCAACACCTTTCGAAAAGTCATTGTCAAGCCTGGGTCTGTTCAGCAAGGGGACCGAGTACACAACAAGGCTATGCTGCCTATCTACCAACTTCTCTTTGAGTTAGTAAACAAAGTTCTTCTCCCCCGGGCAGAGAGACGATCTGTTGCATCCAAGGCAGACCTTATTCTCATGGAGGCAATTGACAACTTCACTCCGGTTAACCTGCCATCTCTGATGATCAATCACATGACCAAAGTGGTCTCCCTCAAGGATGGTAATCATGGTATTCCCTATGGCTTCTTACTGACCAGGATCTTCAAGTACTTCCAAGTACCCCTCAGTAGTCCTTAGGTTGGAACCCGCAAACAGAGCTTCACCAAGATCACACTTGAGGAGTGTGAATTCATTGAGAAAGTAGGGGGTAGTAATTCTACAATCTCTCAGATGATCACTGCACTGAATGCTGCCCAGGACACGATCAAGAGGCTGAAAGCTCAAATAGCTCTTCTGGAAGTGTCAGGCCAGTCTGATAGGGGACCTGGTTCTTCGAGTTCCACTGATGCAGAAGTGTCCCGTTTGACCATGGAGAATGCAGAATTGAAACATCAGGTTGAGAATCTGAAGGAAAGGCTTCTTCAGGAACAGTCCTCAGCAAATGCTCGTATGGACCTAGTCCTCCGCACTCTCACTGCCTCTACCTCTATGCCCTCCTCCTCTAGTGCTCCCTAGGATTCCTCTTTATGTGGCTAGTTGTGATTAATGCTGTTTCTTTTTGTTTCCTCTGGGATTGGATAACATGTGACTGCTCCTACTTTGAAAATCCAAATGAAGTCCTCTGCTTTCGAGCAGAGTCTTCTTCAAATGTATTTTCACTTTTGCTGTAAATGAAATCAGTCTTTTTGTTCTCTATTTGTTGCTTTACTGACTCTTATTCTGTCTTCTATCATGATTGTGTGCACATAAGGGGCATTTGTTAACTTTAATGGACTTCCTTAATTGTTCCTGCATGTATCCGACTTTTTATGATGCCAAAAGGGGGAAGCTAAGGGGAATAAGTGGAAACATTGTGCAATGTTTAAGGGGGGAAGTACAGCCTAAGGGGGAAGCATATTGATAGGGGGAACTCACTGGAAACATGGTCACGCATGTGTTCTCCATCACATTTACCTCCCAATTATAAAAGTTTGTCATCATCAAAAAGGGGGAAATTGATGAGTTGTATTCTGTTTTGATGTTTTAACAAACTTTTATGTGAATGATCACTTTGAAGACCTAATGTATATAGCATCACAAGCTGTCTATACCTCCAGGAATTCTGAATCATACAGTGCTGAATGAGGACGGACTAACTAAGGGACCTGATCCTTTAGTCAACTCACAGAATAAAGTACAGGCCAACTTAACAGCTGTAAAAAGCTGTGACAGAAAAGGTGGCTGCCTGCTACTGTTCACGCTACAGTGTAGCAACAGTGCAGCAGACACTTCCTAGTGGTTGATCCGTGTACGTTCAAGATTTTGGAAATATTTCTTGGAATGTACAATGTTTGGTAATATCTTGAAGCAAGAAGAACAACATACTCACTTGAGAAATTACTAAGCATATTAAAGCATTAAGTTCTCTCAAGCATTAAAGACTCAAGGGCTTCAAGAGCAAGAAGACAACTCCACTAAGACCTCACACGTGGTTATCAAGCAATGTTAATGTCCTTATTTGAGTTGTAATCTTGTATCTTGTTTTTCATTGTATCCTACTAAGCTTTGTAGAAACAACTAGTTAGGAACCTTTTAACCTTTCATCTTCCAAACTTGTGTGTGAGTAAAGCTAGTCATGAGTCAAAGTCTTTGTAACTAGGTTGTGATAAAGTGGCTTGTAAGAAGTATTACAAGTTAGAGTATTGAAGTCTTTGTAAGAAAGTCATTACAAAGTGGCTTGTAATAGTTTAAGTTACAAGTTAGTAAAGTTGAAATCCTACAAGTGTAGGTCGTGGTTTTTGTCCCCTTGAGCGTGATTTTTCCACGTAAAAATCCTTTGCCTCTTTACTCTTTGTTTCTAGCACTTAGTTATGTGGGAAATAGTAGAGGATCTGGTCACTCTACTGGTTGGTGGACGCTTAGTTTATATCAGTACAAAGTATTGGGAAGTTAGTCAAATGGAGTAAGTGTAGCCATAACGTATTTACCATTAATTTAAGCTGTGATGGCCCAATATGTCAGCTTTAATTTAAAACATTCACTTTTGTGTTTTGAGACCTTGATCACGCCCAACTATGCCTTATAAAAAGGATAAATCGGTCGTTGCAAATATATTCCGATTAACAAGTCCGGAGTTGAATCCCATAGGGAATTAATCTATCAATCACAGCTATTGGACTCACACAAATTCACGTATTCAATCTTCAGAAATATTTGAGTAATAGATTGGATAGTTACTAACTAAATATTATGTAATGAAAATGCAATAATTAAGAACTAACTACGAACGTGATGTAGACAAGAATTGGAATGATCTAAGGTTCTGATTTTTCCTATTGTCGGAGTCCTTCCCGCTACGTTTGCTATAAATTTGCCTAACTCTTCTCCATCGATCATGAGCACTCTGACTGTCGTAACCCTCTCCCGAGTAATTACAACAATATATTAGACATATTCTCCCGAATTACGCTAGCTAGCCTTAGTTACAGCTCACTTAGATCACACCCAAGGTTTCGTTATTCCTAATCCCATATTTAAACCCTTCGTATTGATCCCTCATATACGTCAGAAGTGATGTTGTTTAACAATAACCTAAATATGCACTCTCTCCCGAGTAATGCACACTAAATAGGAACAGTTAATTGAGGGCCCTTCAATCAACAACAATAAACATATAGTTGAACAAATAGAGATAATGCTATGGAAAATCTATATTATTGTAACGAGAAATTAATCCTTCAATAGGTTCCATCAAAACCCTAGATTAGGATTTTAGCTACTCATACTAATGCAACACAAATCACTAATATAATTCATAATCATCAAATAGAAGTAAGAAGAAGAAGATAAAAACTCTGAAGAATTAATTTGTCTTCTCTCCCTTGTTCTTGCCTCTAAAATCTTCTAAAACCAGCTATCTCCAACTTCTGGGCGAATTTAGGCTTCATAAAGGTTTAGGTTAGTCGCCTAGAAAATTACACAATTTCCCCTATATTTCTCGCTTTTGACCGCCCATCCGCGGCCGCAGATTCGATTGCGGTCCGGCTGCGGATTTTGCTGCCTCACTGCCTTCAATTCGCGAGCTAATTTGCAGCCTACTTCGTGGCCGTGCACTTGGACTTTGCGTTTTGCTTGCTTTTCTCGCTCCGGCTAACCTCTGATTGGCCTTCCACGCTTCATAATGACTCCAAAACACTCTTTAGCTCCCTCCTAGCTCAGAGTGGCTCCTGCAAAACATCAATTTCTCAATTAGAGCATTTTGTTATCTTTTAACATTCAAACTTCAATAAAGTGACTAAATTAGAGTGTAAATAGTGTCTAAATTGCATAAATATAAGCTACTATCAACACCCCACACTTAAACCATTGCTCGTCCTCGAGCAATAATCCACACTCCCCAAAGGCCTAACTTCACTGAGCGACTTCCCTACTCGTCACACCAAGAATATTTCACAACGAGTGAGTACATTAGTGTAACATCTACACCTCAAGATTTGACTCTCTCTAGCCACACAATGTTCCTAACCGGCTAACTTACTCTAATTCAGAGGTCCAAATTTATCTCTCCTGCATGAACCAAGTGCCTACTCCACAAAAAAAGAGACTCATTGCATAATCATTAAAAATCACACACACTGAGGAACTTTTAAAAGGAATAGAATTCACTCACCCTTAGAAATGATATTCTTGTGCCACAGAAAACGCACCATAGGCTTTCTCGTAGTGTACTACTCTACTAATTGAGCTCAGTCGGTCTAAGATCAAGTAGGACTTTATTTGGATGTAATGTAAGCTGCAGGTTGGGTAGGATATATTTGGATATAAGAGTGACTACACCTCACTGAGCACTTTAATACATATACATTAACATTTAAACCCCATACTATGTCAAACCAAACTCCATCTTCACATCAATGCTTATTATCCCAAACTTCTTTAAGCACAATTACATCAAGAGTCACCACTTATCAAGGAAATTTTTTTTTCTTCTTCATAGCAATACAATTATTTTTTTCCTTTTCTTTGTTTGTCAATTCAAATAGCTCTTACTTTTTCAAAACAGTGCACCTTTCTCCTTATTTTATAAGTTTCACTCAAAAACCAAACCAACCACCCCACTTTAACTTTTACAAAGTTTATAACAATTCAAGTGCTCATGAGAGGTTAGAAGGTTCTAATAGATGGTTAATTCAAACAAATGGGTAAGGCTTGTAATGTGGTTGCCAAACAAACATGATTACAGACTCAAATGGGTTAACTACAGTACATACCAATTAGGTGGGTTGAGTATGTATATACATGGTTCAACAAAAAAATGCCTATATCACTTCCCAGACTAAATAAGACTACTATTTCACTTTGCACACACACGAGGCAAGTTCTAGGCGTTAAATATCATGCACAGAATACATCAAGACTCACACAAACATGGCACCTGACTCACTTTAGATTGGGTCGTCGACACTTAGCTCATAGTACTTTAGCCAAATTAAGCATACATAGTTTAAGGCATTCTTACAAGAGCCAAAAAATGAGCCTAAGCGTCACAATAAGGTGCTCTCTATATGTTGACCCAAGTCACTGTATAGTTTTGAAGATTGACAAATGTCTGACTAGTTGAACCAGGTCCATCAGAGCACACATACTTGACCTGACGAGTTGGGATACAAACCTTATATGCATAGGAGATGAATGTGATTGTGAAGTATCAATGAACAAGAAGAGTATCTTCTAATGCGAAAAGGTTGCAAATGGATAAGAGAATAGAAGTCGAATTCAACAAGGACATAAACGAATGAAGGAAGTTGAGTTTGATAAGAACTTGTTCCCCCAGGTAGAGTCGGACCAGAACTCAACTGACTTTATAAATACTTGAAGTATTCTTGCTTGAATCCAGAACGCACAAGTGCAGAAGTGAATCAAGAGCTGAAAGCAAAATTCCCAGATATTTTGCAAGC